>JAJLZY010000045.1:0-66290 GCA_030564885.1 Metschnikowia kofuensis (nom. inval.)
CCCGCGGAGCAGCCAGCGCCTCCTCCAGTGGACGGAACTCGATTCTGAGTGTGAGTCTGGACCCGCATGCGGCACCTCTTGGCGGCTCGCAAATGGACTATTTCAGCTACCGCGAGAGCCACCGGCCGCTTCATGTGCTGCTGCATCTGCAACTGCTGCACCTGCAACTGCTGCTGCCGCAGCTCCAATATAGACAGAGACAGGGGTCGAGCGCAGGCTTGGTCACGCGGGCCACGCTGTACCAAAGCATCGGCTCTCAAGACTCGAAGCTGCCGCAGGGCGGATCTCCCACTTTTTCCGCGCGCCCACGGCCTGCTTCCTTTTCGTATGCGCCGGGCCCAGCGCCTGTTGGTGGGCCCGTTTCTGCTTACAACCCGCAAGTGGCGCAGCCGGTTCAGTTCCATGGCAATGCTGCTGTCGCCGGGCCCGCAGCCCCTGTTGCCTATTTCAACGGCGCCACTGCAGGCAGTGGCTACCCAGTGAATCACTTTCCACAGGGTCACCTTCCTGGCTTCCCTGGACAGTACGCTATTGTGCCCTACAATGCACAAATAAGCCCTGGTGCCGTTCAAGCCTACGGCCATGAGTATTATCCTCACGCGCAGTTTAAGGCGGGGCCTCCTCATGGGGGACCGTATCTACAAATGGAAGGCATGCCTGCGGGCCACAGCCTCCATGCTCATCCGCCGCAGATGGTTCATGGAGCAGGCATGGAAGAAAACGGACATTTTGGTGCGGATCCGAACCATGCCCTCGTCAACAAAAGATGCATCATCAAGCGCAGAACGCGGACCGGGTGTCTCACTTGCCGCAAGAGACGGATAAAGTGTGACGAGAGGAAGCCGCATTGCTTCAATTGCGAGAGGCTGAAAAAGCTCTGTCTTGGCTACGAGGCTCTGTCCGGAAACAACAGCAGCAATAATAACAAAAACAGTGCTGAGAGCAACTCCCCCAAGGAACAGTCGGACTCGGCGGGAAAGGATGCTATCGATGCCGGTGTGCAGCCTCCAAAGGACAGACACCGGTCGTCTGTGCATGACCTAATGTGATATATACGTGTATACGACGGCATTTTGAATGAGATTTAATTTTTTTAAAAGGCGCTGCTCCGCGCAACAAATGACCAGCTTCGCAACTCGGCTCTTATTGTATATTCCTCGCTGATCACCGATTGCGCTGACCCCGGTGACTTAAACGACCATGATTTCTGCGGCCCAGCGCCAAGCTATTCAAGCTATTTCTTGATATCCATCTTTCCCCAGAAATTTTCTTTGAAATTTTTCTTGGGTACGAGCTCAAGACTTCCGGTATATAAATGCTAGGCTAATAAGCGGTTGCGCTCGAAATCTGGCGACAGTTTGCGTGTCAAGCCGCAGAACTCAGCCTTTTATACCAATCCCCGCTCTCATTGTATGTTCAGCCTCTGCGTTTGAGCACCAAGGGCGAAGTAGGCAGAATAACCAATAACCAACAACCCCTGGCTTTTTTTTCTGTAGCCGCTTTCATAGTTACAGTTCGCGAACTCGGCCGGGAATTCGGCTCAAATTCCGAGTGACAAACGCGGCACATGCAATTACGTAGCAATCCCACGTCGGCCAGTGCCCGCGCCCAGGTAAAATTTCATGAGGCGAGGCGTCCAGTTGACCTGCGCAAGGCGAGGCTCGCCGCAATGCGATTCCTCTGTCCGGGGCAGGGCTTGGATCTTGATTCTGCTCAAACACCAAAAAAACGTGCCGCGGGCTATGAATCGCCATGCGAGGCCGGACCTCACACACCCGGGGTTATCACGCCCGCCAAATCTCATTTGTTAAGTGAAAAAAGTACTCAATAGCGTACACAGGTACGAGGCGCACGGTATTTGCCTGAAAATGAAACCTCATTTTCACATGCGGCCTTGAGCTCAGAAACGCACAGGGCCCTCGCCGAGCGCTCGTTTACGAAATCTACATTTTCAATGTTGGCGACTGAGATGGAGTAGGTTGCTCGAGTGGGCTCTAATGGGCTTTAGTGGCCAACTCAAAATCATACTATCAGCCTACGTCGGACTCAGAAGCGATAGCAACCACCGATGGAGCCAGCGTGTCGCTTAAGAGGGAAAAGTCTAATTGCAAATTTACTCATTAGGCAAGGCCGAGTCAGTGGGGTGCAAGTATATGCAGTATTTATGTATTGTTTCTGCTCAAGGAGGAAGGTAAAGCCTCACCAGCTCGCGCGCGCGTGCAGGTGTTACATTGCAAATCCAGATTCGACTCCGTTGCTCACCTCGGCTCGCCCCGCTTTGATCCCTCATTGCCTCCCCATTCTATTTATGTCAGCGCCCGAGTGCACCTGAAACTTCCTTCAAAGGAGTCGCCCGTGGTGCCCCCACGCGATAAATCATGTAGCCGCGCATCCAATGCCGCAAAAATGCAAAAGGTGCAAAAGATGCAAACCAAACGTAATGTGAAAACTTAAAAACCGCCTCGGTCCATGCTTGCTCTTTCGGTTGCCGTGCGCTGTTGATCAGCTTGCGATTATTCCGCTGAAACAATCTTGCGCCATCAATTCATGCTCGTCGGGTAGTAACCGCGATGGCCGTCTTTTTAACACGGCCCGCCGCGCGCGCGTGCAGGGATGAAATTGCGCTCTCGTGCTTGCGGTTCAGAGCATTATGCTTTCTCCATTTCTTGCACGACATAATCGAGGATGTAGGTCTCCTCGAGCATGTCATCGAGTCTCAGGAAATGTCTCTCATTGTACGGAATTATCAGGTCGACGATTTTTCTTGTCTGGCCGTCCTCCATGTTGATGTTATCGAGAACAACCGCGAGCACTTTCTGCGCAATTTCAAACTGCTTGAAGTTGACATTCCAGTCACGGATTTTCTTTAGAAGCGACACCATTTGGCTGTTTTCGAGCTTTTGCATGGTACTCTCGAGCTCCTTAGAGCCCACGGCCAGCTCGCTATCGTCGTTGGCTGCAATCAGCGCCTTCACCACATTGTAGACACGCATCAGATGCTCTAAGGTCAAGGCGAGCAAAAACGCATTGCTCCATTCGTTCTTGCTGATGTAGTTGGCCAAGGACTGCTCTTGCTCCACCCGCTCTCTCTCTTTCTCTTCTTTTTCCACCATGAGCTCGTCGGTGTTATCGGTCCAGAAGCTCATGTACCCGTCTGCGTCCGCAGAGACAATACTCAAGCCGTCCTCTTTGGTGTCCAACGCCCAGATTCGATTGCTATGGTTGTCGAGCGTGGTTACACACTCGCTTTCCTTGATGTCCCATACTTTCACCAAGCCGTCAGCACCGCAGCTGACAATCTGCTTGTTTTTGTTGGTGAATTTGCACCTCTGCACGGCGTTTGTGTGGCCTTCCAACGTCTTGGTGCACGTGTAGTCGTGCAACAGCCAGACCTTGACGGTTTTGTCTCCGGAACTCGTGGCCAAGAGCTTGTCGTACTGACAGAAGCTCACGTCCCAAAGCCCACGCTTGTGGCCACGCAAAATGCCTACCGTCTCGCCGGTTTCTGTGTTCCACACTTTCGCAGTTTTGTCAAAGGACGCAGTGGCAAAAAGCTCGTCGTTGGGCGCAATGGCCACGGCGTTTATTTCCTTTTCATGTGCTCTTCTTGTGAACTCACTCGACTTCACCGTCGTTCCAGTTTTCTGAGGAACCTTCCACTTCTTGACCGTCAAGTCTGCCGAGGCGGTGATCACAAAATTTGGCGAGCCGCCGTGGGATTTCGGCAACCCACACCCGGTGATTGCCCCCGCGTGGCCGGTGAAGGTGGTGTGCACGTCAAACAGCTCTGTTTCCTCGTCGTAGCGCCACAAGCGCGCCTCGTTGTCTTTGCTGCCCGTGAGGATCCAGAGTCCATCTTCAGAAACGTCTAGACAGTTGAGCAAATCCGTGTGCCCTTCACAGAGCTGGACATTTAAGGGGTGGAGCGGGTCTACGACACGCAATGCAGGGGCGTTGGTCGCCATGGCCACTAAGCTGAGGCCGGGGCCCACGTAGCGGATATCAGCGATGATCCCGTGATTTCCGGCGACTTGTCTGGAAACGGGGATATGGATCTCCAGTGCCATGATCAGGGGGTCTGCGATATCCAACTCTACTAGAGTCTGGTCGCTGAGCACCATCCAAAACGTCTGGCCATCAGAGGACTCGGAAACGTCAGTCACCATGACTTCCTCCAGCGTCTCCATTGGCTTGCGCAGGCCTCCCACGGGTCTCCCTGTATCTATATCCCAGAGCTTCAAGTGGCACTCAGAGCCCGCGGTATAGAAGAACTGCTGGTCGTCAAAGGCGACGAATCCACATGCCTCCACTTGGTGCCGCACGGAGAAAGTGTTGACGATCTTGCGCAAGCTATTTCTTTTGTATAGCACCACGACCTCGTCTCTTCCTCCGGTCATAAAATACTCTCCGTCGGACAGGAACGCCACGCCTCTCACCGCGCCACCGTGCTCGCTGGACGTAGCCACACACTTCCGCGTGACCAAGTTCCACACTTTGCACGTGCCCATGGTGTCTCCAGACGCTAGCATCCAGTCTGCAGAATGGAGCTCGCCGTAGAACGTCAACGCGCATATTGTGGTGCCGTGGCCCTTGAGCGAGTGCGTGACGTAGCCGCCGGCGATATCCCAGACGCTCACGACTCCGTCCGTGGCACCAAACGCAAAGAGAGTCGAGCTCTCGTCCGCGGCAGCAATGTAAACTGGCGCTGAAAACTTGTACTGTTTGACCACGGATCCAGACCCAAGATCATAGACGCGGAGTTGCTGGCTCTGGGAGACGACAGCAAGCTTAGAGCCATCAGGCGTGATTGCTAGCGCTGTGATTGTCTCGCCGTCGCCTTCTAAAGTGTGTAAAACGGCGTCCGTGGCCAAATCAGTGACAATCACGTTTTCATTCATGGGCGTGGCCACCAACGACGAGTCGCGGGCGAAAGCCGCTGCTGTAGCTCCAATATAAAAAGGCTCTACGTCCTGAGACGAATATGCACATCTGATTGGTTCCGCCATATTTTTATATGTGAGCTTTTGGGGCAGAATCAGGAGCAAATTGGAGATGTAGAGTGTTGGAGTCGATGCTCTTCGCTTAGATTTGTTTCGCAGTGAAGAATTATGCTCTTTACGCATGGTGAGGTACTGCGTGCAGGCCGATGAGATGGACTTACCTAATGCTGTCTCTTTGCGGCGACACACAGTAAGAGATCTGCACAGTTTTGATGACCATTTCTTTTTCGACTAGAATGATGGCGATGGGATAGCGTGGTTATTACCACGAAGCACATTTTTATGTAAAAAGCATATTTCATGCGACTTGAGAAAAGCGATCAATTGATAATCTTTCCGAGTTCAGAATTTTTGAGACAAAAAGAAAAGCCCGATGCGGGGCTCGAACCCGCAACCTTTTGATTGACCTTATGTAGATTAAGAGTCAAATGCTCTACCGATTGAGCTAACCAGGCTTTTGTTGCGTTGAAAACTTGCTAGTCTAGCAAGTTTTACAAAACTAGTTTTTTAAATCTTTAGTGTGGTTTTGGTTATTGCATACAAGGTTCACAAAGAGATGTTTTTGTGTAACCCAATAGCATTTCCGGTGAAAATGAACGAGAACTTTATCTAGAATCGGGTCTGGTGCCAGGAGAAAGATTGGAAAGATTGTCAGTCAAAGTTTCAGTCAAGGTATTCAGATCTGCTCGAGAAAAGTGAAGTTTCTTGCTAGCAAGACTCCTCACAATTTGCCTCACTTGACAAAATATCTTTATTTCTCACAATCTTCTCAAAAATGGTTATTGAAGAAAGCTTTGGTGAGAAGAAGGGCCGGAGAAATGGAATTTTCTGTGAAATGGTAAGCCACTCGAAAAATAGTTTAGTCAACAACTAAAGAAACACCTCTTGTACAATGAATGTTCTTCTCAAAACTCTTCCCAACTCCATTTTCTAGACCACTGGGAGGTCGTGTAGAGTCGTATACTCATTAGAGCTCTCATTAAAATCGAAATCTCGTGGAAACTTATCACAGAATTTGACGGCACTTTTCAAATGTGTTATCAAAGAACGGCCCCTGATATACACCTACGTGTGACTGTTTAATTCCGTCTGCGCCATTGACTAATTTTCGAGTATCTGTTATGTCGTTTTTTGTAGTGAGAACTTATCCGAACTTTTGTACTTCTAAATTAATACTTCTTTCCACTAGACTGATGGTCTACTGGTTGAAACAACAATTCGAACTCCTATAAGGGCAATTAACACGTGGCTGCCTGGGCTCTCGACCTATTCGAACCCCATCTATTTTCTTAGAATACATCGCGTCACACGACATTTGCAACAGACCACTATCTCATATTAAGCTGAGAATTTGCGGAATCAGGTACAAAAATCTCAAGCCTCGCCAAGGTTGATTCCAAGGGCCCTAGCGTTTTCCTTCAAGTACTTGTCGATGTAGTCCTCGAGTCCCTCGCCCTTATCGCCATATCGATCTCCAAGTAGGATTTGCCTTGCTCTGAAGAGCCAAAATGCAATATTGCTGAAAAAAAGCGTGATTCTCACCGTGACATCCAGTGCCACCTCGGCCCATGTTCTCCGGCCGCTGACCCGTGATTTGAGCGATATCTCCGTGAGCAAATTGATGCGGTTGATGGGGCTGCCCATGCTTTGGTTGAGGTTCTGCATCATTCTCATCGTGCGCTGTAAGAAAAGCAAGTCTGGCGGGAACTTCTCCTCATCGGCAAGAAGCATACGAAGGAGCTCCGTAGACGACGGGGCATTTTCTGCCTTTATCTTCGCAGGCGGTTTCAACTGAATCATCGACTTCAATAGCTCCGGGGACCCGATCCCCCATTCGTCCGCCAACTCGACAATCTTGTCCAGGTCAAATCCAAACAAATTCCTCCACAACGAGCGATACTCGTCCATGAACTTCACCGGAAGCTCTATATACAAGCCGTGGTCCAAGATGACTATTTGCTGCCTTCCCCGATGAGTCCTGACCAATATATTGCCCGGGTGTGGGTCTGAGTGCACAAATCCGTAGTCGAAAATCTGCTTGGCAAAAATCGAGATGTACTGCACCATGAGCCGGCGCAAATCGATCCGGCTGTCGATCAAGCGCTGGCGGTCTGTTAGTGAGATTCCCTCGATCCATTCAGTGAAAAGCACCTGGCTTGAGGCGTATTGGGGGAAGCTGCTGGGCACATAGACGTCCAACAGACGCGCAGAGGGGTCGGCGGCTATGAAGTCTGCGAGCCGTTGCGAATTGGCGCATTCGTGCGTGAAATCGGCCTCTTTCAAGAGCTGGTCTGAGATGTATCGGGTGGAGAAGTCCAACGGCAAGTCAAACACCTTGGAATACACCAGCGACATGATGCGGTACACGGCCAAGTCCGCGTAGATCTGCCGAGATATGTATGGATGCTGGATCTTGACAGCGACACTAGTATGGCCCTCTTTCAAGCGTGCTTTGTGGACTTGGGCAATCAGGGCAGAGGCGATCGGCACGTGGTCGAATTCCTCGAAAAGTTCCGTTTCGTACCGCGAGCCCAAGTGTTCACGCAAAATGGCGTCAATTTCTGGCCAGGAATCGTTCGGCGCATCGTCGTACAAACGGGTGAAGCGGACCTGATATGCCTTTGGAAAAAGTGCGCCTTGGTTTGCGATTGCCTGGCCCAACTTCACGTAAAGCCCCTTATTTTTCCTGATCATGGAGAAAATGAGCTCTGCACACTCCTCGTGGAGATCCTCGGCCGATTCATACTTGTCGCCGTTGGCGTACTTGAACGCAACAAGAGATAATACGTATACTGCCCTCAAGCTTCTCTGGGCGACTGATGCATAGTAGTATTCGTCCACTGCATAAGCAAGTCCCGCTGCAGACCCGACATATGCAAGCCGGCGTATCCATGACCCCTTTTTGCTATTTTTCCCGCTCTTTTCCAATGTTCTAGTGCTCAAACGACGGCTTTGGAATTTCGGAACCTGACGTGAAAGCCTCGCGTGCACGTTACTTGAAGGGTGCCTTGAAAAGCCCTTTAAATGCGGCACAGAACGAATTCGAGCATTTTGTAACAGCATGCATGTCGAAGCAAATTGCTTGAAGAATAGATTTTGCATGTAAAAGTTGCAAAAGAAGGCGTATATTTAATTGGTCTCACGGTATACAGCTCGGCGAGTTGGGTTTTTCCGGTAGTGTGGAGAAGCACAGCAATGCAAACGATAAGCGGTGAGTGGAAAAATATGGTAAAAAAAAAAAAAAAAAAAAGAAGAGTCAGAGATGAAATAATGGAAGGGACAAGACAAGAAAACACGTAGAAGAAAAACAAAAGCAAAGAGTCAAGATGGTATAGAGTACGGTCTAACTTTCTTCGCTATAGTTAATACTGCAATAAAAAAAAAAAAAATCTTTGAGCTTGTTGACATTTCATGGGCACAAGCAGAGAACGAAATTGAAGATCTGCTCTCATTGGTAAAACCCTCTCGTCTGCAGCATATTCATATGATAGCGTGGAGTTATTTCAATTAATATCTATAACTCTGAATAGAATCAGTATGCTTCTCAATGACAACGGATATCTGGCCAAATCGAAATATGACATCGCTCGCATTACATCCAACTTCTGCGTTGCACATCTTTATTAGGCGTTTCAGAAGTGATCCCGAAAAGCTTTCGAAATTTTCCAGAATCATTCTGATAGACACAGCTCCCAATAAGCACATTGCCAAACAGCATTGTTTGTAGTATTTTGTTTCAAATACCCCCACCAGGTTTCTCGCTCAAAATCTTATCACAGCTGCTGATGAAGACTCACCAAATTCTCTTTAAGACGCCTTTTAAACAACTTCCAATCCTCTATATTCTTGTCTCCATCCGAAAACCCGATATTGAGCCCACTCTTTCTGGTCGAGCACACTGTCATGTGATGTGTACCAATCACAGAGCCAGAACTTGGTGCAAAGAGAATGTCTTCGATCTGAAATCGGCCCGAGTTGCCGTGGTCAAGTACTTCCACCTGCCCCAAATTTGTGGAGATGAGAAAGCAGTCATCTTTTTTAAACTCAACTCTGTGGCTCATGTAACACTCTGCAGTCATAGTTCGGGCAGCCACGTAATACCGATTGATCCATTCGGCGCTGTTGACGGTATTGTGAAGAAAATCGTGATATTTCTTGACCGAAGTCCATGAAAACATCTCCCGTGGGTTTATGAAGTACTTCACACTAAGCAGATAAAAGCCATCGTCAAAGCGGCCAGTGTCTCCGAGATACGTGTTGTGGCACAGTAGTGATTTGTAGACATTTCTGAGACTAACCGGCACGCCGATCTTGAGGAATTTCCGGAAGTATAGGTCCGGGTGCAACTCGTGGATCGTGTGGACGTAGACACACACCAAATATGTCTGTAGCTTTACCTGGTGGGCTCTACAAGACCCGATCATGGTTTCCAAAACCTCAGGGGGAATGTTGATGAACATCGGGGTGATGTCATTGAGAGGCGAGTGCTCGCTGATGACAAAGTCACTCTCGAAAAACGAGCGGGTCGAATAAGGTACGGGGTGCCTTCCGACAAAGCCCAGATTCTGGAGATGTGTATCTAGGAGAGTTGGGATTATCACGGGAAACATCCCAATGGCGAGTTTGAGGAGAACAATCAAAATACATGTGCCGAATGAGGGATGGAAGTGTACGCGTTCAAAGAAAGCAGGCGAAATTCCGTGTGTAAGCAAATGTTGGTCCTGTTTGAGACTGAAGAGTAAATCGGGTTCATTCGGCGCTTCAGAAGTTTGATCGTTGAGCCCCTCTACAAACTCCTTGAGATAGGCAATGATGGAGCCGCCGTCGGTGAAGCTGTGGGCGCAGTGGAGAGTGAGCCAGTTGATTTTCGAGTAATAGACCAACTTCCAAAGCGGCTTCCTTTGCTGGTGGCGCTCTGAAATCAGCACACAATTGAGAAGCCGTGTTTGTGCGTTTTCGCTAGCAAACGGCTCTGTCACCACATCGTTGATATAAAAAACGTCCTGAAACCGGATTTCCGGTAATGGCTGCCACGTAATATTAGGCTCCTGGCCCAAGGGAAACAGAAAGAGCAACGGGTACTTGAGAATTAGCCGCCGGCAGGACCAATAGGCGAGGTTTGGAGTAAGCAGAGAGAAACTGCTGATTTTCACAGAAATACTTACGCTCTGAAAAATGTTTTTACGCTCGAGATAGAGAAAGAACTTCTCGATGAACTCCGGCTCGCGAGTCAATTTTGCAACCGTGACTGCACCCGGCCGCTTGGGCTCTTCTAAAGGAGGTTTGTTGATTTGAAACTGTGTTTCTGAGTCGGCATTTGCAAACATGATGGTGTGCTTTGGAAAAGGTGAGAGACACAATTTTTCGGGGATTCTTTTGGTTATCTTTTTTTTTTTTTTCTCCCGATAAATAGGTGTTTTGTGGACAAAGCAAACACTGTATCTCAAAAGAAGCCCTCGCCGCACGTGCGTGCGCATGAATAGCAGAGAAGACTAAATTCGGTCTTATTTGAACTGAGCCAATCTTCTAAAGAGAAAAAAGAATTATTTGGGATCATAGAAAATGATTTATGAAACTTTTGGACCTGTCAAATTTGGTAAATTGATTCAAGAATTCGTCGGTATGTGGCTCAGGGACATCTGTTGGGCAGAAATTTACTGCCAAAACCAGTAATCCTGCTTTGTTAACATTAATTTGCTTTATAGACGGGCTTTAAAGACAGTAATAGAAACGACTGAGCTGATCGAATAAATGCATGGAAAAGAATAAGTTGTATACCCAAAGTATGTGACCTTAGTCTGCATGTGATTCGGACCCTGTCTTGAAGCCCTTTACGCTTTTCCAGTATTGGCCAAGAGTAGTCACTCGAGATCTTTAGTCTTTTTTACTTTGAGCTGCTCTTTCATGTACCCCTCTGAAAGTAGATGAAACTTCAGTTCAGCTTAGTTCAAAGTTTGATTATTGGATATGTCCAGATAAAGTGGATTTGTATCTCAGTCCTAATTAATAGTATAAGGCCTTGTTCTAATCGAGGATTGGCGGCGAGCTCAATATGGGCGTTCTTTGCTCGGCTTTGAACATGCTTCAAAATGTATGAAGGAAGGTGTCTGGTTGGTGCCAAACAAACTTTGGTCCATAAAAGACAAAAATTCTCAGAAAGAAGCTGTGAAAGCATATGTAGGGGCTTATGTGCATTGTCAGTTGTGGGTTCCACCTCACTAAAGAAAAAAGTTTGTGCTAGACTTCAGACCCAGCCAGAGCAAGGTAGTGAAGGTGTCTCTTCATTAAAGAGAGCAGGGCCGAAGGGAAGAATCAAAAGAAGGGACCGGTCTCTGAAACTTGTAGGTTGAAAAGCTTGCAAATTTACACGATGTTCTGCGCGTGAGGTCTCGAACAGGGACAACAAAGAGGGGTGCTCGTGTCATTCAGTCATTCATTCGCGTTTGTATCAATTTCTGTTTGTCGGTTTTCATGAAGTCAACTTATAGTAGCTTTCGTGAGTCGTGGTCAACCGTGAGCTGCAATCGTCGCTTTCTACAACAGCATTTCAGCACCCACAGATGGCGAGATTCATAATAAACAAGGCAGAATCTCCTGTATTGGGTACCCCACCCTTTGTGTACACCTTGGTCCGATTCGACAGAAATCGGTTACTTATTGGTGATATCCACGGATAATCGAGATATATGAAAATGTTGGCAAAAGTGTCCAAAAATATACCGTTTTGTTTAAAAAGTAGTGAAAGTATTATGAATTCTCAACACTGCGCTCTTCTTCATTGCTCATGTAAGTATACATTCAGAGCACGAACTGAAGAATTATATATCTGGTTATTTTTCAAAACTCTGAGACCAGTTTTTTAAAGGTGTAAAGCGCTAATTCAGCGCATTTCGCCAGCCAACTCGAATGCACAAGCAGTTGCTAAATTAGACTGTGTCACGTAGCTAGACTTCTTCATTGAATTAGACTGTGTCGCCCAAGAGAATTCTGATGAGTTTCCTCCTCTCAAATTAATCTCCAGGCCTCGCCAAACCTAGTTCTAAATGCCACAAAAAGTTAACAAAAGCGTTTTGCGCCAACAAGAATAAAGCATGTCACATAAAAAAAATACCCAGTCACAAAATTCAATTCTCAATCGCCGTATCATTATTTTTTTCCATTAAATGTTTTGGTCTGGAACACCGGCTGGTGCTCAGTGCTCACTGCGACTGCCAAAAAATCTCGCCCTACCAATAGAGACAGAACGCGCATTCAGAGACTCCGGAAACCCACGAAAAAAACCACCTTTGGCTCGACTCCGATTCCTAAACCTTCTCCCGACCCAGAAAAAAATGCCATTGACTCCCCGTCTCGTGACTCAGACTGCACGCGCTGCACGCTCGTACTCAATAGCTCTGCCTGTCGCTGGCCCCAGGAAAATCGGCGCCCTCAGAGGAGGTTTCACTGGCTTTTTGCTTGGAGCCTCGGCCACCGGCGCAGCTGCCTACTACTACTTATTAGACGAGTTCACAAAGTCCAACAACGTGGTCCTTCTCGACTTGTTGAAGTTGAACGAAACCGTGCACAATTTGGAGAAGCACGTGAGATCCTTGGAGGACGAAAAGAAGAAGAAGTGAGTGGATGGGAAGCGAATCTAGAAACGAGCGGCAGTATCAGCATACGGCCTTAACATATAGGCGAAATAAATTATAAACAACGGAATATGACCTTTTTTCAGGTACAAGTCAGACGATGGTCTCCGATTGGCCCGTGTATCAACTTTTTGTCGAGTCCTCTGTACCATCCTCTATTCGGGCCCTTGTAACGTTAGACAGTCTCTTTTAGTCTCTATAGGCCCGTTTTAAGCTTCATAAAATTGTCCGAATATACTAGGCCACAAAACTCTAGATCAAACTTTCGAGCGACATCGATTTGTCGTCGTCACCCACATGTTGATACTCTATATTTGTCTATTTACAAGTCTCCGACGAACCTACACGTAGAGTCCATCAAATTATCAAATGCCTCGCGATCTAGCCCGGCACTGAAATCGCCAATGAACCGGACCTCGGCCCGGCGTCCACCCAACAGACCACCGTCCACAATGCTGACCTGGGCCATCTGGTTTTCTCCGATCTCTAGGTCAAGCTCGCGCCTATAATTCACACTCACAAACGTATAACGAACCGAACGTCCGTCGATCACCACATCCATGAACGGCGCAATCGACGTGGCGCTCTTGCCGCTGAAGTTCAACTGCAGATCCTCGAGGAATTTCTGCACGCCGGCCTGCTTCAGAAGCTTTGGGTACTTGCTCGAAGGGGCGTCAAAGAGCCCGTTCCAAATGCCCGCCTCGGCCGAGTTTGAGTCTGTTTCTGGGCTGGCCTCCGATCCAAGATTAGGGCCAGTCTCGGACATTCCCTCTGTTTCGGACCCAAATTCAAATTTATTGTCCTCCTCAGACTCGGCCTGAATCACCCGGCCAGTCATCTGACACGTGATCTTCAAGTCGCTTCCACATTGCGGCAAGCACACAAAACTGTTATTTTCGCCTTCCACCGTCACAAGCTGGAGCGACTCGATATCCACCACCTTGTTATCATTGAGTTGCATCCACATTTCGACAGGAGGATACGCCATGTTATCCTCAAGGGTCCCGGACGCACTTTGTGTCTCATATGGGGAAGGAAGGAACTTGAACTGTAGACTATAGGTGTGCGGATCCGTGTACTGATCCCCGGAATCCTCGTCGGCAACCCCATCATGTAACGCCTTGTCGTAGATCAGCGAGATGTTCGTGGTGAAAGTATAGCTCTTAGACAAAGCAGCCGGGTCTTTTTGAGGGGCCTCCGGGAGCACGGAAGTCCTATCTTTTTCGTGAGAAAACAACACTTTGCCAAGAGTCACGGTAAACATTGGTTCATCAAGCTCAGATTCTCTGACTCCGCGCAACTTCAGACGATACTGATTGAAGTCAGTCAACTCCGTATAGATTTGGTCTCTCAGATCCTTTGACACTAGTGCTTCATATCCCAGCTTGAGGCCTGACCCTGACTTTTGGGATCTTGTGGCCTCGGCTCCCTCCTCCGTCGATCCTGAAACAAGATCGTCTATCACGTCCTCGAGCGAGTCCTCGGCTAGCACCCCAGAGCCTGAGATCGAGTCGAATGTCTCGTCTGTGACCCCAGACTCTGAGAAATAATCACGCGAAACATTGAAGTCCATTGAGTTGCTGGCCTTTTCGATACTTTCGTCAGAATACTTCTTTAGTTCGCGAGAAAGCAGCCGAGGAATGTTCCGGATGCGAGTCTCGTCGATTAGCTCGAAGTGGGCCTTGGATCTGTCTTTCCACACCATACTGTACTCATCTGAATGAGGCACCAAAGTAGCCCCCTCGAGCACACCTTCCGCGGGAAGATGGAGAACTTTCCTAGAATGGAGGTTGTAGTCCAAATACCACACCAATAGACGCTTGATTCTCTTTACCTGGGCCAGGCTGAACGCACAGAGCTGGTACTTGTCCCCCTTCAAGTGCTGGAAATACACCTCGATCAATTTTCCAATCTCCTGGAACGAAAACCCGCTGGCTTTGCGCTCGGAGAGTTGCTGGATAGCGCCCAAGTCGATCTCTTCCCGCACGGCATTCTCGAACTTGTTGGCCAAGTTCAACTTCGCATTTTGGATCTGGCTCTCGGTTCCCAAAAGCACAAGCTCGTTGTTCTTGGCGTCGAAGTCTACCGACGTGACTGTAGCTTTCAAAAGTCTTAGCACGAACCCCCGCTGACTGAGTAAAAGAAACATCTCTTGGTGTGAGAGAGGGACTTGTTCTCGGACAAGGAAGTTGCTGACAGCGCCGCCGCTCTCACCCCATATCTTGGTCACAATAGTATCTGCCAATTTCCCCTTCTTGTGGCTGGGTCTATAGTGAGAGGGCGCTCTTTGTTCCACATATGAAGCTAATTGTGCTCTTGTGAACGAAGCGGTCAAGCCCAGCGCGGCCAGTTTTACACTAAAACTCGCCAGCTGCTTGTGGCTTCCTGGCTTGAAATTGTCGATGGAAGATATGATGTCGGAGTCCAGAATCACGCCCGGTGAAAGATCGGAAGAAAAGTCGAGTTCATTCATTTCAGGCAAGTTCACGACCAGCCTGCTGCGCGGCTTTCTCTTACCGATTGTGGCCACATACTTTTCGAAATCCTTGTTCTTTGTCTGCTCCGGACTGAGAATCAAAATGTTCTTTTTCTTTTCGGGAAGCACAGACTGGCTTTCCACTGGAGGCTCTTCTCGGAGAACGCTGAGAATTTCCGAGTGAATATTTGAGGCGGGAACAGAGCGGGAAAAAAGCCGCAGCCCTAGAATAGTGCGGTTCGGCAGTAGCAGCACCCGTAGCGTGAAAGAATGACGGCTCCACATGTTACGGGGCTTCCAGGTTGTTTGACGAAACAAGTAGATCATCTGACCTCTGCTCTTGCTGGTGGAAGGCGTCACGTGACACGATGAGATGCGAGACGTGTGGATCGGAACAGCGAGGCGGCCTATTTCTTGCCTTTTAAAGGATAAGACTTGAGTGACCTGGTAACAAAACTGATTGGTTCATTGAGTAGCGACTTTGGTTTTTAAAACTTGTTTCTGAAGTGGATTGTCATCATGTTGTCATTTCATGAAGAGGGCCGATTTTTTTTTTTTGCTGAGGGCACAAGCTGCCTGGAACCGCGCAGATTCCACTTCTCTTTATCGATCAATGAGTCAGTTCAAAGCGATATTATTTTGATCATTTCGATTAAAGAATCATATATCGGAAGTTTTGAGGTAGTTTCACAAAAATTCGATACTACTTGTCGATAATTAGCGTTTCATGAATTTAGGAGCGAGTTCTGTGCTTGGAATATTTTGTGCAGACTCGCATCAAAACTTAACGTCAGAGATTCTAAGTCACAATTAACGAGAAAAGCATAAAATTAAAAATGCAGTTATGAAACTATTTTGCAAGTTTTTAAACTATCTTAATCTTGCTTACCCGCAAGAGGCTATATAAGAGGAGCGTGTGTAAGTAATGCCGGTGAATCAAAATACGAAGAGCCCCTGGCATAAAACAGGTCCTTCTATCGAGTAGTGAGTTGGACTTGCCTCAAAAAAAAAAAATCAAAAAAAAAACCTCTGAAAGGTCGCAAGAAAAAGTGTATTTTTGAAAGTAATAGAAGTGCAGAGGAAGCAATAAAAGAGCACAACAACCAAATCGGGCAATACAGAAAAAAGAAAAGTGTCTCGTCGAAATGTGAGTGAGCCTCAAAGGCCACACAAGCTGTTTCCAACCAAATGCGCTTATTATACAATGAAGCCTTTTCCCAAAGAGTAAAAGAAATCAAAATGCGCACAAAATAAAAAATTGCGCTTTTCTCCACAGATAAGGTCACTCACAATCTACAAGTCATGTGCTTCATTGCCAGACGGGAAAGCGGGCCCTGGCAACTATAGAAAGCGAGGCATTATCAAGAAAATCGTTTGCAATGCTTGCGTAACCATTGGTCATTGACTGTTGTGCGGCGCCCCATCTCACATAACGGCGCGCGGGGTATGAGATCAAAAACAGAGGGGAACTTGACGGGGTCTCGTTTCCGAAAACCGACAGGATCTCAAGTCCGGCGTTGTCCGAAGGACCCATGCTTTACGTTTGAAAAAGCTCGGATGCTTTTTTCAGTTAATTCTTTTTGCCTGTTTATGTTTTTCACTATTGTTATCATTATAATTTCATGTGTCATGACATATTGCCGCGATGGTTAAACAGGTAGTTATTCATCACGGTATTACCCGGCGCCTCACTACCGAAACTGGCCTGTGGGTATCGCCTAAAAACAGAAAAAAGCTCGGAAAAACCTTCCCCCGAACTCCGATCACGTGAGCCACATAACGCAAGGTTGAAGCCTGAAGGTGTTATTCTGCCTGAACAGTATCCATGAAGTTCATAGGCTTACGACACCAAATCAGCTCATCTGCAATGCCTACTGGAAATTATGCGCTTACAGTCAATATGAAGGCTTTTTTTCTTATCGGAAACGATATCGAAATCACGGAGGGGTCGGACTTTACATGATGCCATTCTAGGGTGCGGGCGGTGTGCCGCCTCTCTATCGCTTTCCCTGCTTTCTTTTTTCTCCCTCGTTTTTCTCCCTCTTTTTTTTTTCTTTTTTTTTTTTGCTCGTTACGCGCGCTGCGACGTCTCTATTGTGAGATGATTCCGTGAGTCGTGAAGCGCCGCTTCGCGCTCTCCTGCTTTTCGCCATACAGCCTCGCCAACGCACTCCTTTTGTGTGCGTGCATTTCGGAGCTGAGTGAAGCTCGCGGAACCCTTCCCCGTGAGCAGTTGCTTATCGCCAGAGTATAAAACAGCATTGTCTGCCACCCCACGTAGAAACGTCGCTAACTAAAATCACAACTCTTTAGCATTTATATTTCTCTTCTCTCGTGTTTCTCACTTCCTTCAATTAGCTGTATACTTCGAGGTCATCCGTGTGCAGCCTATCGTCTATCATTTTTCCTAATTACTGCACTTTTATCTAGAATCCTTGATTCTTCGATTGTCCCAGGTTCTATCCATAAGGGCAAGCTACACTCCCACAACTCCCCAAACACAAACGTCATAGATATAATGTCCTTGAGACTTGCTAGCGCAGTCAGGACCTCCAGGTCATTTCCCATTCATTACACCAGCACATTTGCCAGCTCGTTTTCCACTGCCAGATGTTTCCACAAGTCGCTCAAAAAACCAAGCACTGCGTTTGCTGCCGGCCGTGCCGAGGCGCCCAAGTTGGTGCCTCAAACGGGCCCTGTTCCCGAGTTTGATGCATCTTTCTTGAAAGACTTCTCAACGGGAGAGCTTTTCCTGTTCATGTTGATCGGCATGGCCACCATCAACAAGCCGATCTTGAACCTCTGCATCAAGGCTTTCCCCTACACACCCATGCCCATCATCAAGGCTCTTGTGTACAAGATCTACTGCGGCGGAGAGACCATCGAGGAGGTCAAGCAGACGGGCCAGAGATTAGCAGCCAGAGGTATCAACAACATGATGACGTCATTGACCATCGAGGCCTGTGAGGGCAACGACAACATCGACCCGCAATTCATTGTGGACGAGACAAAGCGGTCTGTCACGGAGATCTTGGTGCCTCACACTAAGTCCATCATTGAGGAGTCGGGCAAAGACATCAACTCGATTCCAGCCGGTTACGTGGCATTGAAGCCCACTGGATTCACGAAGAACGCCGCGGCTGTTTTGAAAAACTACGACTCTCCTCAGTACAAGGATGCGTTTGAGGAGATCGTGGCTGGTGCCTCTGAGGTGTGCAAGACCATCTACGAGGCCAACCAGGAGCTCGCCAAGACGTACCCTGACAGAACAGCCCCATTTGTGGTGGGGGTCATTGATGCCGAAAAGTATGATCTCCAGCCCGGTGTGTACGAGTTGCAAAGAAGATTGTACAAGCTCTACAACAAGCTCGACGCCCCCGTGTCTGTCGTCGGCACATTGCAAATGTACTTGTCTGGGTCTTCTGACTTGTTGGCTGAGGAGGAGACTTTGGCCAGAGAAAACGGGTACAGATTGGGCTTGAAATTGGTCAGAGGCGCGTACATCCACTCCGAGAAGCAAAGATCCAGCGTCATCCACAAGACCAAGGAGGACACCGACGTCAACTACAACAGAGGAATCTCATACTGCATCGAGTCGATCTTGGCCAGCCAAGGAAACAGTTCCACAATCGGCCATTTGGTGGTGGCATCTCACAATGCCTACTCGTTGAGATTGGCCACGGAGAAGACCTACAGAAGCGAAAACTCCTCGCACAACACCAACAAGGCCAACATCTGCTTGGGCCAGTTGTTGGGCATGGCCGACTCTGTCACATACGATTTGATCAAAGCGGAAAACGTCGACAACGTCATCAAGTACGTCGCATGGGGCCCTCCATTGGAGACCAAGGAGTACTTGTTGAGAAGATTGGAGGAAAACGGCGACGCTGTCAAGAACGACACTGGATTGCCTTTGATCAAAGCGGCTGCGCGTGCCATTTTCCAAAGAGCCTTTGCATGAAATCGCCATGAAAATTCTATTATTCTTCCTTTTAAAACCACACTCCTTTAATGCATAACGATGTTTCAATTGACCTTCTTTGTAGAAACGCTCAAACCAGAACATGGTTTTCGGGCTTCCATATGTACTTGCTGATCACACACTGGACCACCCATTCCCAGCTGACAACCCCGTATTGCGCTGAATCTGGACCAGCATGAGCACTCGGCGTTATCTCTCGACTCTTGAGATACTCGCCCTGTGAGTTGTCGTAAACCAAACATTTCTGAGCACTAGTATTCCGGAGAAACTCGTCGATTTCTTGTGCCGTCTTGCACACCCGGATGCCGCTGGCACCAAACGCGTGGAAGATAAAATCACACATATCAATCATCTTGTTGTCCTGTCTCCGGTCCATGATCACCATTGTGCACCCGCTCAATAGCCCGCTATTGTTTTGCAATTGCCCACTCAAGGGCACGCCTGCATCAAATTTGACTCGGAATTCATAGACATCCAAATTCGTCACGTTGTTGGTGTGGATGGAATGGCCTGCTGGAAGAAGGAACACAGGCCAATTTGCCAACAAACCTGGATTCTCCAAAACCTTCTCCACAAAACAATCCGCGAGAATCGGCCAGCCTAATGTCAAGGCCTGTAGATACTTGGCGCTCCTCGAGTGGCCGTCTGAAAGCAAGGCGCCGAATTTGTACGTGTCAAGATTCTTCCGCGGTAGCAATCTGTGGCCGGTCGCAAAGCTCTTGCGGAGAGTCACGTTTTTGATCTCGGCGTCAATGAACAGGCCCCCGTTTGCAACGATCAAGTCCTTGAGCCGTTCCTTGCGTGGGCCTTCAATCGAGGTCACGAAAAACATCATGCCTGCAAAAAGATCAGACTTCCGCACGACGGCCATCTCCTTTATGGGCTTGCGTGGACTCACGTGTTGGGACCCCAAGTTCTGGTCTATGATAGCTGGCGCGTCGTGTAATTTGGCGGGTGTTGAGTCGATGATCTGATGCACGAGCGTGTAATTGTCCAGAAGCAAGTCAACGCCATCGCTAAGAATATGGAACCGCTGCTGGTGAATGGTCCACTGGTCCAATTCCATACAGATATCCTCCAACGAAATCATAATTTCAGGGTGCCGTGCCGCCCTTGCCAGCCGTGGGTGTCTGGATCGCTTCACTAGAATCGCAGTGTCGTATCCACGGATACAGCGAACCGTCGATTCTGTGGTGTAGAACGTGAGACCAACCACCACATAGTCCTCGTGCCTCAACTTCAATTGTACCACATCCCCTACACAGATATCGAGCAAGTGGAGATCAGAGTTGCGGGCCTCGATCTGGTGGTCTTCGGAAAGCTGCACAAGCGAAAACACCTCACCATACTCAAGGACTTTGGCCGGGAACTTCTTGAACTGGTAGAGCGCCCAAACTGCCGAGACGTTTTTGACCACGTCCCGAGGCGAGTTGGCAGGCGGCTCCTCCCGCATCGAGTCATTCGGCCGAAGGGAAATGTCGGCTTGAGGATCAGCAATGGCCAGGGTAGAGTTCACAACTGCTAAGCCACTGCGTTTTGGGGTCTCAGGAGGACCCGCGGCGCTAGCCTCGTTCAGAGAAGGAGCCAGAATCGAGTCCAAGTTTATATCTTGCACGTCTTGACTTATATCTTCGAGTTCAGACGAGGGCGATTTTGTTGCATCGTTCTTCGACAGTGTGGCATTTTCCAGCCTTGCGATTTCTGCTGAGCTCAGCTCTAGCGTTCCTTGATTTACGACCTTTTTCGTCCCTGCTATTGATGTGTCGATATCCATCGTCGAGGCATTACCTGGCTCGTTGTCCCCCGATTCCACACCCACTGAACTCCCAATTACACCGTCCAGACAACTTTCAAGAGCCCTCGAGTCAGCTCCACTCAGCTGTGAGGCAGTGCTTGATGCCAACTTACGTCGTTTGAGCAGGATGATCCGGTCATGGTTTGCAGCCTCTTCCTCCGCATCGTCGTCACTCTCGATGTCAAGTCTGAGCGCCCTTCTATGGTCCTCGTTCTGGCTGCTTGAATACACAGACTTTAGCGAAACACTCAATGGCTTCTCCGTGTCATGATCCGCATACTCCTCCTGAGTATTGAGAACCTGCGTGGTGGCCACGTTCCGCCCAGTGTCTCCATAAGAAACGTCAAATGTGACGCTTCCGGGCAGTCCCTGTGAAGCCTGCAGACCAGACTGGCTAAGAAAAGGCAGGTCTTGATTCTTTTCGGGGGTTTGAGCTGGGGACTGTGAGCGATATCTCGGCTTTTCATGGCCCGGCTCCGACGTACCGTCATCAGGCTTCTCCGAGGTTATGCCAGTGGTAACTTCTACTTCTGAAATCAAGGTTTTGGTGGGAGAACTATCAATAATTGTAAGGCCCGGGATCTCTCGGTCTTGCGGAGTCGGGTTGAACTCCAAAATCGGCGAGGCATGGAGCTCGGGAATCGCTTTGAATGTGCTTCCAAGAGAAAACGAAGGCACAGAAGCTCCCGGATGTGGATGGTTTTGGCTATCAGCAAATTTTGCTTTTTTGGGTATCACTTGGGTGTCTGGGATTTCGTTGCGCCAAGAGGCTTGAATGCCTTCATCAATTGCGTCGGCTTGTGTATCTCCTTGTGTATCTCCTTGTATATCGCCTTGTATATCGCCTTGTGTATCTCCTTGTGTATCTCCTTTTGAAACTTTATGTGTGATTTTTTGTGCGATTCTTTGGGTATCACCTTGAGTATCACCTTGGGTTTCGCCTTGAGTATCACCTTGTTGATCTTCTCGGGTATTTCCCTGTATACTTTGTGAAATGTGGCTCGGAAAAGACCGATGGTTGGCCTCAATTCTTTGCGTATCATCAAAGGGGCCCAATTCTCGATGCGTATCCTTGTCCGAGGAATCTGGCATCTTTGCTAATGTCCTAGAATTTGTAGTTTTGGGCAATTTTGAACTTTCTTCCACTTCTGGTTCACTGTTTTCAGGAATCGGGGTCTGCGCTCGTAGCCGACGCATACGTTCTCCATTCGATTGTATATCTATCACTTGAGTGTCTGCAACTTGAGAAACGTCTTTCTGTGCATCCTCGATGGGTTCTTCTTGTCCGTTCTCGGAAACTACGTCTTGGAGTTGGCCATATTCGCCTTTCAGTGCATTTTTCTGTCTTTCTTTCGTCGAAATCACTTGTGTGTCATGAACAGGCGACGCATGCACGGTGGTGGCCGCAAACAGCAAGTCTGGTTCGCTCTCTGTCTCGTAAGCATTATGCTGGATCACTTGAGTATCGCCGAGAGTATCGAAACCTCGTCTCAGAGGCGCATGGTGCCTCAAAATATCGTCACTATATAGCCGAGGCGATTGCGAGCTACCGGCTTTGGAAAAGAGAAAAGAGTCCTCTTCCAATGACCCGTTCCCGTCGTTATCCACCAAAGTGTCGTCCGCTGTAGAAACATCCTTGTTCTGCGGGTCCAGCCATGGCCACAGATGGCCTGTGGGTTTACTTTCAGTGGCAAACACAAGGCTATCTTCCTGGGTCGAGGAATCCATGAATGAGAGACCCAATTTCAGATGAATAGCCTAGTCAATGCAGTTTTCTGTGGGATTTTGGTCAAGAGAATGTCACTGTGAATGTTTCCAAATTCTAAGAATTGCAAAAATATGATGTTTGGCTGTCGATTGAGCGTGCCGAAAGCTCTCAAGACGCTCTTCTATCTTGCACTTTTCACTACGATTGAGCGATTCATTCACGCGATAGGCGCGAAGCAGGCCCAGGTAATTTCTCCTGGTCTTTTCATGGAAGTATAGGCATCGGTAGGAAGGCTGAATAGTTGGGTATTATTTATTCATGATTCGTTTTTCTCTTTGTTCATCTGTTTAATAAAAATGTATTATAAAATCAAAAGAAAAAGCACATAGTTTGTGAATTTCAGGACCCAGGATGATTTATTATCTTCCCGCACATGACCCAGTTGTTAGCCTCCTGTCTCATATTCGTCCAAGCATCCTTTTGTAATATTATGAATTGTTAATTATATACTCGTCGAGTTTTTCTGTCCCATGATTTTCTTTACTTGTATTATGATACTTGTATCATAGTTTCTTTCTTTTGTTAATTCATTCTTCAAACTTCTCAACTAACATGGTTACTCTCGGATTACGTGTAAAACTCGGATCAACGTGAAATAAAGAGCCACAGCTGCTACATACATGGTCATATGGCTCTTTGGGGAATTTCAAATGCTCCGAATAAACACGCTAAACACTCCTTATCTATCCGCGTTGCTCAGGGCTTTTGTATCAACCAATTTCGTGACAATGGGGGAAGTATAGAGTGTCAACCCACCAGTACTGGAAACAAATATGTTGAGACCAATCGAGAACTATTTTCTCCCAGTATTTACAAGGCCATTTTTAGCATCGAGCCCCAAACATTAGCTGGGAGCAGTACTACAGCAATCTCCTCAAAAGCATTCAAAGAATGAAGTTGCAAAGCCTCCGAGCCGATAAGCCTCGCATGCTGTTCACCATTCTTCCAAGTTGAACATACAAGAAGTCGACCTGACTTCATTGATCGATCAGAAATCTGATCTTTTTGCAAACTGAGCTGGTAATATGTTCCCCGAAAATGATTAAGCCGAAGACTTCACCTTCAAGCATTATGTTTGCATCAGCTGAAGCAAATTTAACAAGGCTTGCGGATCGCTCTGCACTTGCGGGTTTTGCTGGACTACCGACGAGAGAAAACTCATTTGGTCTTGTGAAATCTGGGCCGGTGTTCCGTTTGCCAGTTGTTGTGATTGCATTGGCATAGAAAATGAGGCAGGTTTCTGCGGGAGATTAGGTCCTTGATTCCCCAGAACAGATCCTTCGAGCTTCAGCAAAATGCTATCCAAATTAGCAACTGCAGCTCTCGGAGCCTGTGTCACGGGCACAGACTTTTTGAGAATACTTTTTGCGGCGGGAGTGTAGTCTTTTTTGACAGAAAAGAGAACATAGAGTCCTTCACCTACCGTGGCAAAGTCCATGTACGGGGGTGTCTCGTGACTCAAGGCAAACAAATACGCGTCTTTCACCATGGGCGCCCGGCCAGAGAGAACTCCGACCCGGGCCCGGTTCACAAGATACTCATATACTTTGCTATAGTTTGGGTCCTCCTTTTTAAGTTTCACAAGGTACAAGTCACGCGACTTCACGATCTGCAGTAAGTACGGGTCCGCCTTAGCCCGGTCCAACCTGCCTTCCACCTGGTACGACCTTTTCTCCAACAACTCCTTGCACACACGCATCGCCTTGTTGTGGAAGCTGGCCGTGACTACATCCTTGGGCTTTTCGTAGTTGGTGCACGAGACAAACTCCGCCAGCACGCCGAACGTGGCCACATCGGGAAACACAATCTCGCCCGCCCAGAACTCAGAGGGCATTATCGGTGGCAACGCAGGAGCCGCAGCACGTTCTGAAAGTACCGGCCGCCTTGGCTTCTCAGATTCAACTCGCTGGCTCAGTTTCAGTGCCTTTTTAGGCTCTTTTGTCTTCAAAATGAACGCTAGCTCGTCGTCGCTAGCACTTTCATCCAAGTCCCTGGTTCCAGAATCAGCTGCGTCTCCATCTCTGTTGCCATCCTCACCATTGGCTTTGGAGGACACGTGATTGAAGTCGTCGTCGTCATCATCTCCTAGTTGGTATAGAGCAGGCGCAGCTGCTGGTGCTTGGCCCGATATTTTCGACAATATTTCAGACAGTTGCTTAGACGCTGAGTCCAGCGGAAGTTCCTCTCGGAATTTGCGGTGGTCGACTTTTCTCGCCACCATGTCGACATTAAGGCCCTCGTGTTGATCGTCTGTTTTAGTCTCGACAATCTCCTCTCCTTTATGAGTGCGCCGAATCCGCTGGCTCAGGTCGTCGTTGACCGTGAGCACCGAGCGGCGGATCAGCTCCTGACGTACCTTATCCGCGTAATCTTTCAAGGCCGGGTCGATGTCTTCAACGGGCAAAATGATGAGGTCGGCGGTGTTCAAGTCGTTAGTTATTAGCCGCGTGAGCACGGCGGGTCGTTTCAACAACGCCATCACGCTTCTACTTTTCTCTATGTATTTCTTGTCTGTGGCGCCCGCCCACGAGTACACGGCGGCCTCGAGCTTTGTGCCCCAGCCCTCGGCGTCGACGACGTCGCTCTTGGTCCGTACAATCACGTTGACAAGCGCCTTGGCCACATTAGCCCTCGTCTTGGCTTCCTTTGCGGCTCTTGTGACTACAGCCGCCGGCTTGCCGCCCCCACTTTGAGGCTTCAGGGGCATTTTCAGGCTAGCCGCCGAGCCAGGTCCAACTTGCTGCTTCACACTCTCATCTTTCAACGTGCTTGGAATCTCCCAGACCCCGTCGTCACGATGCTCGCGCTGTGCCTGTGTCCCACACCTATTACACAAATAAAGCTTGGGAATCTGCTTTTCGGTGCGGTATCCCATACACCTGGCGTGTTGCCACGTTTTACACCGCTCACACTCGATCATAAACCCGCCTTCGTCGGTCTCCTCGTCATAGTTTGCATCTGTTGTGCCGCACGCGTCACACCGAACTTCCCCCTCGTTTTCAGCGCTGCCGCCGGCCCCCTGAAAGTCCACAGAATCCTCGGCGGGTGCCACTTTCAGCTTTTTCAAAGCGGGCTCCTCGCCGCTGGGCAAGTAGTATACATCGTGCTCCGCTCGCCCGGAATGCGTGCCCTTATTCGTCCGTGAAGAGCGACGCACTTCGTCCTCCATTTTTGTGATCGATTAGTCTAAATGTATGCTCCTTCTTGCGTTGCTCAGGGACACCAGCCTTTTGGTTACGCTATGAGTCTAGTTTTTTCCTCGATTTGAGAATCTGTAACGCTTCTAAGTCAAAGAATACAACTTAGCTATTAGGGATAATTGAGAGCTTATGTGCTGGTTGCTTCCTCACTACTTGTATCAAGCTACTTTTGAAAGGCGAAGGATGGATTTAGGATGGATGTAGGATGATTTTCGCGCACCAACTTTAATTCTATGCTGGTGTACGGCATATAAGGGTGACCTAGATCCGTTTATTGGGAACAGTCGAGAGACGGCAGGGCATACCCGATATTCAGATGCATTTTCTTTAGGATTTACTTGATGGCTCTATTCAAGCACTTCGCGACGAAACTCTACTGGAAATATATATTTTTTTCTTCTTTCTTCTTTTTTTTTTTTCTCATATACTGATTACTTTCTTGGGTGCTTAGTTTATCAAAACACACCGAGCTTTCGCGGAGCTCATGAGGTGATTCGAGATAGAATAGTCCAAAGGGGCCTCGAGAAACGCAACCATACTCTAGCGCGTCACTTTCTCCGCAACAAAGCTACCTTCAAAATGGCTCCAGAGCCAGTCTGGGGCCTCGTCAATTAGAGCAGCACCTCATGTAGAGTGGACGCAAGGCTATAGCCCAGTGACCATAGCCATGAAATCGCGGTCTTCACCCAAAACCTCTTCCACATCAGCCAATACGTTCTCGCTGAATAGCCCAGACTTCGTAGGTCTATAACCCTCTGAAACTGCATCGGCAATAGAAGCGCGGCGCATCTTCAGCTTCGAGGGTAAATTGAGATCCTTGGACAAGCTTGCTGATGTTGTTCCAGGCATGTTCTGTAGGTTGCGCGATGCCAACTTGGCCTTCACATGCGAATTCGAGTGCCTTCTCTTCTTGTTATAATTGGTATTTTTCAGAACACTGTAATTAGTCATCGGCTCGGCCACCACAATCGGGTGTGTTATGTGAGCTTTGTTTCTGAAGGCGCCGAGAGGAACGTGCTTTTTGTTATTGTTGAAGTCTCTCCAGATCCGCACATCGTTCTCATCGTCATTGTCTAGTTCACTCACATTGAGAAGTTCCTCGAGCTCAATTGCCAGGTCTTCTGTGTTGTTCTTGAGCGCAAAACCTCTCCAATTTTTCGTCCTAGGATTGTTTGAACCCGCCCCTGAATTGAGCGTACGTGTCGAGAGACCATCAATAATGCCAAATGGCTTGCTATCGATAGCTACCCAGGTGCCCAACACTGGCGGCCGGTAGTCGGCAGTCTTGGAAGACAATACTTCCTTGGCCAGCTTGGATCCTAAATTGGCATCACCGGATGCTGAAGGAAGCGACAAGTCAACATCCGTGGATTCTCCACTGTCGTAAGCCCGGTCTTGATCGGACTCCACAGGCTCCATGCTGGACTCGCGCTCCAATTGTCTTTTTCTATCTTCAAGATTCTGACGGAAAACTTCCTCGAGTACGAGTTGCTCGTCCGCATCGTACTGATCAATCTCGGAACCGCTATAAGATTCCGCGTCCGAGCTGAAAAAGTAGTTCCACAAGTACGAGTCATCCTCATCCTCGCTTTCGAGATGTCCCTTTTTTCTTTTTGGAAAATGAATCTTCTTCTGTTTTTGTTGTTTCATCTGCGGATTCTGAGTAATAATTTCCTTAACACCTTCTGTTTCTGCGTTTGTGTCTTCAAAAAGAGGCAGATCGAAATTAATAAAGTCCACGTATTCGTCACCATCGTCCTCGTCAAAATCATACTCGTTGGCCTCGTCATCCTCGTCATCCTCACTGTAATGTGTTTTTTCATCACTTGAACTTGCATATTGAACAGCCTGTGTGGTCGGGGCGCCTAGATTATCAATTTGGTGAAGGGAATTGATAGCATGCGTGGTCTTCAACCTGTCGGAGTCACCATCATCCTCGTCAAAGCCATTTGTTTCAAATTCGTTTACCAAGTACTTTTCTTCTTCTTTCAAAAACGAATCTTCATTTTCCTCATCGTTCATCGAGCTCAAGGATCCTTGCCTCACCTTTGAGTAACCACCTTTGGGCTCCGTGATGAATTCCTCGTAATCGTTGTCAGCTTGTAAAGTCGCAAGTAAGTCGTTATCATCAAAATCATACTCATCGTCAGAATTGAGGTCCTCCTCATTGATCTTGGGAACCTCTAGGAGGGGATGATCGAAGTGGAAGTCGAAAGTCTTGTGGCTTTTGTCATCCAGCACCTCTTCTCCAAGATCTTCTTCCTCTTCCTTCTTCGCAAGACTGACTCTACGCTCTTCATCGCTTTGTACATCAATGACCAGCTCTGTGACCTGATCCCCGAATTCAAACTTGAAGTTGACGTCTTCTGGAATTGCAACTTCAGATCTCCTGCGAAAGACAGAGCTCTTTCGCCTTTTTTTGTCGCCTTTGACTCTCTGGTGGTGTTTTTCCTTATTTTCATTGTTCTTGCCCTTGCCAGGCTCGATTGTGTTTTTCTTACGCTCGACTTGTAATTTAACAAAGTCGACCTCAGAATCATCCAGGGACGAGGTGTCCAAGTCGTCATCATCCTGCGAATCATCCTCAGCCGAGTCTTCATCCTGGGGTGACAAATAACTATTATTGTTCATCTGATACAACGCTTCGAGGCCAACGATTTCAGTTTCCCCGCTACCGCCCTCAACGACATTAAGCTGAGCAAAGGGATCCATTTGGTCTTCGAATGAATTTTCGGGATCATCTTCTGAGTCATCAGCCAGTTCTTCGTCTGAAGAAGATGGGGCATCATAGTAAATAGACTTACCCGACACTTCTTTGCGTGCAGACTTGAGAGATTTACTGGGCCTGCCCGAGGAGACTTTTTTTAGGGATTTTCCACTCAGATAAGGGGATTGAGCTTTACTTTTCGAAGGCAAGGTATCTTCGGAATTGAAAAGCACGGAGCCTTTTCGACTTGCGACTTTCTCATGCTCCTCTGACATGGCAGTCAAAGACGAATCGGAATCAATGTCAGACCCGGAGCCCAATCGATGGGGCGAATGATGGTCTTTGCCAGCAAGGCCATCAGACGAGTCGGATGAAGTTGATTCCGCGATGCTCAATCTTCTGTTGCGGGTTTGATTAAAGCTATAGGCTTTGAGCTTTTTGCCTCCTGCTTTGGCACCAGAATAAAACCTTGGGTTCAGTTTATGCGATATGCTCGACTTTTGGCCTAGAGAGGCACCCTTTCTTGCTGTTTTCGCCATATTGGTAATGGAAAGCAAATAAAGAGTATCGAAATTATTTTTATCGCAGCAGCGAACGAGCCATAACCTTTATATGGTGGGGAGTTGTGTTTCTTTTGAAAATGGTCCAGTAGTGGACTTGGGAGGGGCACACAAGGCGTGAGGGTATGGGACGGGCTTCGATAAGTCCTACTTGTATTTGTTCGCCCGTTATATTCGATAAGCCGATCACAGTAATAACTTTTATTTGTAAGACGAGATCGTAGCAATGAAAATGGCCGAGGCTCACAATAAAAGTGCGGTCTTGTTTGGTCAGAGGACTGTGGAGCGATGAGCTAAAATTGAGCTTTGTGCTCATGCATTCTCTGGTGCAGGAGCACAGATATGCCTCAAAAACATGCATTAACGTCTCACGAGTCTGGTCGCTGCCGCTGGGCGCATTTTTGCTGAGAACAATTGAGCCACACTATGTGGTAATTTGCTCTAACAATTCTAGTTTTCGGGTTCGGAAGCCAAAAATGATACTCAGATTCGCTGCAAAGGCCAAATCTATGGCTGTGAGTATTTCAGAGTCTGACAGCGTCGGAACCTCGGGTTTTTTTTCCATTTTATTTCTTAGACCCATCCGCAGGCCCCCGTTTGGAAGCTCTAATTGACAACCTTTTCTGTCAGACATTCAGAGGTTATGGTGAAGTGGTTATTGCAACCCCTCATTTCGCTCGTGAGCGATATATTTTCTTTTTAATTGGTTGGTTCATATATCAAAATCCTGTACGCTGTATTTAAATTTGACTCAACTGATCTTAAGGCATTTTGGACCGGCTTCCAGAAGCTAGCCTAGTGTTCTGAACACAAAGACCGCCTAAAAGTCGCCTAATAGCGCTTTTAAAAGAGAGGCTGTGCAAATTTCTGAACAGCAAAGCATGCGAATCCGGAAGGATACAGCAAGCGAGAATGGAGAAAAAGTGGCTTCTTTAAAATCTACACTAAAAAAAATATTTATAAACGTGGCCTCAAAGAACCATCATGTTTGGCTGTAAATAGCCCGGCGGCTAGCGTTCAAGAGGGGTGGCCGAGGAGTGGGTGTACGGATGTGCTTAACGCAGCACGGATCTCAAATTGCCCAAAGCAAGTCCTAACCAATGTGGGCAAAAGTTACGCATGCAGGAAACGCCAAAAGCAACGCGGCGGAGAAAAAGCGAAAAAAAAGATTACGCGATTATGGTACGCGCTTCTTCCACACGTCCTGCTTCATCAAGTGCAACGTGTTACTTATAAGCAATATGTTGAACACAAAAAATATAAGAGTGGTTGTTGGTGCCCTATTCATCTTCAGCGTTGTCGGATATTTTCTCTTCAATGCTGGGTCTTTTCCAGACTCGTCAATGAGGGTGAAAGTGCCTCAAAACAGTGAGAACGCAATCAAACCCGCCCACCAAGGATCGGGGAGCAAGGCCGAAAACGCCCCATACAAGCCATCGCTGGGAAAAACCACCGGTTCTTCTTCAGACGAATCTGAGAGCTCCGAAGAGAAAGAGGCTGCAAAGCCAGCCAAACCAGCCAAGCCCGAGAAGCTCCCCTCGCCAACCGGACTCAACAAGGCCGCCAGCAAACCCACTAAGCAAGCGAGCTCTGAGAACGAGTCGAAGTTGAACAGCGGTGGCAAGTGTGAGAAAACCGATTACGTTGTTATGATCGATGCAGGCTCTACTGGATCTCGTGTGCACATATACTCTTTCGACAGCTGTGTATCCCCACCAAAGTTGTTGAATGAGGAGTTCAAAATGTTGAATCCGGGATTGTCGTCATTTGATACCGACACCAAGGGCGCTGCAGCCTCTTTAGATCCATTGTTGGACTTGGCGCTCAATACTGTGCCAAAAGACAAGCAGGGTTGTACCCCTGTAGCTGTCAAGGCTACTGCAGGTTTGAGATTATTGGGTAAGGAAAAGTCTGATGCCATTCTCGAAGAAGTGCGCAAACATTTGGAAACTGACTATCCTTTCGCAGTTGTCGATGGTGAAGGCATCTCCATCATGGACGGGAAAGATGAAGGTGTTTATGCCTGGATCACTGCGAACTACCTTTTGGGTAACATCGGATCCAAGGAGAAGATTCCAACTGCCGCTGTATTTGATTTGGGAGGCGGGTCTACGCAAATTGTTTTCGAGCCCGAGATGGGCGACAACGAGAAGATGATTGAGGGCGAGCACAAGTATGAGTTTTCTTTCGGTGACCGTGACTTCACTTTGTACCAATTCAGTCACTTGGGTTACGGTTTGATGCAAGGAAGAAATAAGGTCAACTCTTTGATTTTGAACAGTGCCATCAAAGATGGAGTCACTTTGACACCTTTTGAATCCAAGTCAGCTGCCAAAAAAGCCACTGGTACCGTCACCGTCAACAACCCTTGTATTCCGCCTGGCGTGACCGCCAAAGACGTGACAGTTGAAATCTCTGCCAATGAGATCTACGTCGTCAACTTCAAGGGCCCTAGTGAGGCAGCTGGTGCTCAATGTAGACACCTTGCCGAGAAAGTGCTCAACATGGAGGCTGAATGTGAGAGCAAGTCATGCTCCTTCAATGGTGTCTACCAGCCATCCTTGATCAAGGCTTTCCACAAAAATTCGGACATGTGGGTGTTCTCCTACTTTTACGACAGAACCAACCCTCTTGGGTTCCCCAACTCCTTCACTGTCGAGGAATTGAGGGACTTGACCAAAACGGTTTGCGCCGGTGAAACTTTGTGGAAAAATGTCTTGTTGGGAGACTCAGTTAAGGAGTTACAAGAAGAGCCTCATTGGTGTCTTGACTTGTCCTTCATCACGGCAATGCTCCACACTGGATACAACATTCCTTTGCACAGAGAGTTGAGGACCGCCAAGACCATTGCCAACAACGAGTTGGGCTGGTGTCTTGGAGCCTCGTTGCCTTTGTTGAATCAAAAAGAAGGTGGCTGGAAGTGTAGAGTGAAAGAAACTTCTGGATCATCTTGAGCACCTTCACTAAGCGCGAGCTCTTGAGCACTCCTGAATGCACAAGAGGATCAACCCTCTTGGGAATACCAATTAGAATACAAAGCTGACTACTCATCGGAAATCTAGAGATGAGTGTGTCTAGAGGTAAATTTCATTTCAATTTATTTGTTGCAAAATCAAACCCCTATCTCTCTCCGGGTTGTCCATTGTAAGTTTGAGTGTGCCTGCACACCGCTCACTAATAAACGTGAGCCGAGTTTCGGAGGGGCAAGAAGAACCACATGATCAGTACTTTCATTTCCTATCCAAACATGTACAAATAGAACAGAAACATGTCCGAATCGAAATATCGTAGATAAGATCTAAGCAAAGAAATATGATGAAATTTCGATGCCACTCCGCCTCATAGAGAGGGTGCAAATATGTCGATTAGGAAATGTTCCAGTATCACGTGATCGCCCACGCCCTCCAACAGACCCGGGCTTTTATTCCTCTTGAAGGTCAAAATTGTCAAGACAGTGTAGCTCAACTTGATCTCACCCACGTCAAATTGGACTCTTTTCAAGACAACGAGAATTAGGTATCAATTGAATTTGAGACAAACCTCGGAATTTCTATCAATCATCCTAACCACCGCTTGGCGTCTTCAATCAACATTGCTGGACAAGGTAGTTGCTAATTTCGATCTGAGCAAGCTTGAAAACTCGTACAAACACATCATTCATAGAATCGGTGCCACAAATCCAGCACGAGAAAGGTTCAAAAGAAACCCTACTTTCCAGAAATTCTTCCTGTAGACCCCTATTTCAGGTCCATTCCAACACCTCTTACTCCCCACACTTCTGAGCCACTCAGATGACAGATATTCCGAGACCTACATCCGGACCAAGACTCCTGGTCTTGTCGAGAACGCCGCCGCCCACTTCGCCGCACTCGGCGAGCCACATGAGCCGCAAGCCGTCGGTGAACAAGACAAAAGAGCAGCCGCCCGCCACGAGCAAAATGCTCCAGAAACTCCACAAAGAAGAGCTCAAACAGGTCCGCTCACACACAGACTTGGCGCAGACGGCGAACGGCGTGCGCATGCTCACCAAAAACTTGGCAAAGGCAACCATCCAATTGCACGTGCAAGCCATTATGATTGTCACCAAGGCCCGTGACAACTCGCTCACATATCTTACACGAGAGGTGGTGGAGTGGCTCTTTAGCCGCTCGGAAAACATCACGGTCTACGTCGACTACAAGCTCCGCAATCTGTCGCGTTTTGACGCACAAGGCATTCTTCTGACGTATCCCGAAGCGACGAATCTACTCAAGTTCTGGAACAAGAAGATGATTGTCCAAAACCCCGAAAGATTTGATCTTTGCATCACGCTTGGCGGGGACGGCACGGTTTTGCACGTGCTGAACATGTTTCAGACCATCGTGCCGCCGGTGATTTCGTTTGCCCTTGGCTCTCTTGGCTTCTTGACCAATTTCCGCTTCGAGCACTTCCGGAAACGCATGACCACGGTTCTTGATACGGGGGTCCGCGCGTACATGCGCATGCGGTTCACCTGTCGTGTTTACAATTCGGAAAATCGCCTTGTCACGGAGCAGCAGGTGCTCAATGAGCTTGTTGTGGATCGTGGGCCAAGCCCTTACGTCACAAACTTGGAATTATACGGCGACGGCTCGCTTCTTACTGTGGCACAGGCAGATGGGCTTATCATTGCCACGCCCACGGGGTCGACGGCATACTCGCTCTCTGCAGGCGGCTCCTTGGTGCACCCGGGCGTCAGCGCCATCAGCGTGACTCCGATTTGTCCACATACGCTTTCCTTTCGTCCGATCCTTTTGCCCGACGGCATGCTCTTGAAGGTCAAAGTGCCGACAAGCAGCAGGGCGACCGCGTGGGCGTCCTTCGATGGGAAAGTGCGCACGGAGTTGAAAAAGGGCTACTATGTGACCGTCCAGGCGAGCTCGTTTCCCTTCCCCACTGTTCGCTCGTCGAAAACCGAGTACTTCGATTCAGTGAGTCGGAATCTCAACTGGAATGCACGCGAACAGCAGAAACCCTTTTCGCTGTACCTTACGGGAAACACGAAATCTGCGTTTGAAAAGAAACACAATCCTAACGATATCGCGGGGACTTTGGCCGAATTGGCAGCAAAGGAGGACGGATTTGACATTGATTACAGCGACAGCGACGACAATACTGGTGAGTACAGTGAAAGCAAGGAGGAGTTGCCCATGGGCGAGCTAGACGAGGACTCAAACTTCGATCACACGGTACCCTACTTCTCAGTTCACCAGAACGGAGAGGGTAGTCTGGTCGGAAGCTTTGTTGACAATAGGACTTGCTACGCTCACCCAAATGCAACCGTTCTGTTGCATGGGGATTCAGCTGGCACTCCAGAGACGACCGAGAGTGAGCTAGACCGCCTAGAATTTTGAGGCGTAAGTTTGGGCGAGTTTAACAATCATGTCGCTAGTCTATAATGCGTGTTTAAAGTTTAGTCATGTGAGCTTGGGGCAGAGGAACCTGCTGGCCAAAAGCAGCGTTTAGTAGGTATTAAAATAGCCGCTTGAAAGCAATCGCTCGCGCTTTGATTCTGGTCAAGGCTTAGTCATTCACTTTCTTGCGAAGGCACTATTTGCTTCTCAAAAGAAAAGCCTTCTGGGCGCAGAGGGAAGCGTGAAAACAGTGCCTACAGAATGGGATGTTTTGTTCATTGTTGCAAGCCTGTAGCGGGCGCTCGCGTTTACGGCCAAGCGTTTATGCATTATGCAACTTTTTAAGATTTGTAAAACGGCTTTCTTCCGTCATGATATGCCGTTCGGCCTTGATTAAGTCTTTAATCAAAGAGGAATCGGGTTGCGCTAATTATTTGAACAATGCATTGTTTTCAAAGAAAAGTGTGCTGTGTATAGAAAATGCGTTTGACCGCTATTGATTTTGTGATTTTTTGCTTGTTCATGAGCTCCGCAGTTAGGGAGATTATAGCATCAAGTCTTTTTTAGTCAAAGATTGTTCATATTATAGGGCGTTATTTCGGAGGCGTCTCTCACTCTGCCCTTTGCTAACAAAAACAAAGTACTTAGAAAAGCCTATTTCAGATCGCTTATTCCACCTGTTCTTTATTTAAAAACTACGATTTGAAGTTAAGTTAAATTGATCGAGAGACAAGGATCCGTCTCAAGGGCAAATCTTCCACAATTACTATCGACGCGTCAGTAGAGACAAGGGAAAACAATACATCAACAATGAGAAATGACTAAAAGGACAATAATAGCGTAACATTCCTAAATCGCAACAGTGAGAATCGTTCAGAAATTTTCGAGGGAGTGAATCTCTTTTCTTAATTATATCCGAATTCATTTTTGTCCTCGGTTGAAGTTTAGCTTAATTTCCGGAGCTTCAGGAATGTGTCATGGTCACGTGCTCATGAGCACGCGGGAGGCAAAATTTTATGTCAGGCGAAGAGCATACGAAAAAGAAACAAGCACTTGTAAACCCGTCCGCCCACGTCACTCACGTGATACGATGGGCGCGGCAGCTGAGTAAACGTGCTCATAAGATTGGCTGTGCTAAGCTTCATAAAGCTGCCTTATGGAGAAAACGAAGCACAAACTTGAAAGAGGCCTACACTATCATTCAAAAATCTTGGAATTTTGTGACAAACAAGGAGGTGTAGAGCTCCTATCATCGAGACCTATACGTCCTCCAAAAGTCACTGCTACTTAGCAGACCACTGAAATTGGATTCGCGATAGTATACTGCATGCAAGACCGAAAAAAACCACGAAAAGAAGAAAAAAAAAGACTTTTTAGCCAAGTGGGAATTTCCGCCTACACCTTTTCCTTCTTGGATCTCACCACCCAATTAAATTCAACCCATCTTCTTTTCAAAGAAGTAACCAGAGAAATTAATTAATAAGGATACAACATGACTGACTTATCTCAGCAAATGAACAACCTTTCCGTGAACGGGGGCGAGGCTGGCGGCTCGCAAAAATCGCAGTATGTGCCCCCTCATCTTAGGAACAGAAGTGGCGGCCAGAACCGCCGCCAAAACTCCGGCTTCGGTGGCGGTAACGGTGGCGGCTTTTCTGAGCGCTCAAACAACGGCTTCTCCGGCAGGGGCCGCGGCTCTTCCGGCGGATTTGGCGGCGGCAGAGGCGGCGGCTTTGCCAGCAACAGTCCTCGCTCTGGCGTGGGCCGCTGGGTCGACGGCAAGCACGAGCCTTCTCCAGTGAACGAGAAAATGGAGCTCGACTTGTTTGGCGTTGCCGAGGACCCAACTTTCCAGTCGTCCGGTATCAATTTCGACAACTACGACGATATCCCAGTTGAGGCCACGGGTGACGACGTTCCAGAGCCCATTACCAGCTTCACGACTCCTCCATTGGACGCCTTGTTGGTGGACAACATCACCAAGTCGCGTTTCACCAAGCCAACTCCTGTTCAGAAGTACTCTGTCCCAATTGTGGCCAATGGTAGAGACTTGATGGCATGTGCCCAGACCGGTTCCGGTAAAACTGGTGGATTTTTGTTCCCTGTCTTATCGGAGTGTTACATGAACGGGCCTGCTCCAAAGCCTGAGGGTAACAGCTTCTCGTACAACACCGTGTACCCCACTGTGTTGATCATGGCGCCTACCAGAGAGTTGGTTTCCCAGATTTTCGACGAGGCCAAGAAGTTCTGTTACAGATCCTGGGTGCGCCCCGCCGTCGCTTACGGTGGTGTGGACATTGGCCAGCAAATGAGAACTTTGCAAAGAGGCTGTGACTTGTTGGTGGCCGCGCCAGGTCGTTTGACCGACTTGTTGGACAGAGGCCGGATCTCCTTGGCCAACGTCAAGTACTTGGTGTTGGATGAGGCCGACAGAATGTTGGATATGGGTTTCGAGCCTCAAATCAGACACATTGTGCAAGGCTGTGACATGCCTGACGTGCAGGAAAGACAAACGTTGATGTTCTCAGCTACATTCCCAAGAAACATCCAGATGTTGGCCAGGGACTTCTTGAAAGAGTACATTTTCTTGTCTGTTGGTAGAGTTGGATCCACATCCGCTAACATCACCCAAAAGGTTTTGTTGGTGGAACACAACGAGAAGAACTCCGTCATCTTGGACTTGTTGAGCGCCGCAGAGACTAGTTTGACCATTGTTTTCACCGAAACAAAGAGAATGGCCGACTATTTGGCGGACTACTTGTACGACCAGGGATTCCCAGCTACCGCCATCCACGGTAACAGAACTCAATATGAGAGAGAGAAAGCTCTCTCCGCGTTCAAGTCCGGTGCTGCTCCAATTTTGGTCGCCACCGCTGTTGCCGCGAGAGGTTTGGATATTCCAAATGTTCAACACGTCATCAACTACGACTTGCCTAACGACATTGACGACTATGTGCACAGAATCGGTCGTACCGGTCGTGCTGGAAATGTCGGTATTGCCACTTCTTTCTTCAACAGAGACAACAAGAATATTGCTAAGGATATGATTTCTTTGTTGACCGAGGCTAACCAGGAGGTTCCTGAGTTCTTGATCAAGCTCAGCAGAGAGTCTGGCTTTGGCGGTGGTCGCGGCGGCGGTCGCGGTGGACGCGGCGTCTTGGGCGGCGGCGGCCGTGGCATGGGCGGAGGTGCTAGCAGAGACGCCAGAAGATCTGGATTTGGCGGCTCTTCCGCTAGCTCTTGGGGCTCCAGTTCCAGCAACAACTGGGGTTCGGGAGATGCTGGTGGAAGCTCCAGAACTGGCGGCTACTCTTCCAACTATGGTAACCAGAACCAAAGCACATCCTGGTGGTAGGTCTTTTACCTCCCGGGATTTCGTTCGCTTGATTTTGCTTGCTTTTTGTTACAATAATTTTTTCACACGGGATTTTATCGGGGTGAGATTCGGAACAAGTTTCTTCATCAACCAGGTCTGCAACCGCTGACGCGGGTGACGAGGATCGCCGCTGAATTTTTGCATATTATACTTCTTTTTGTTCCTTTTTTATTTTGCCATCAGGGAATGGACTGTTTGATTTCGGGTTCATTATACTATTCATTGTTATGTTTACTTCTTCATGCGACGTTGTGAGGGATAACAATTCACCAAAAGGGCCTGGGAGAGATTGAAAGGGGTCTGGCCCAGGCCCAACACAAAAAAGAAAAGGGAAAGGAAAGGAAAAACCAGGAAAGAATTCCAACTATTTTATAGAATCACGCCAAAAACCTCAACCTATTAATTCTAGCCGGGTTGGTACACTTCATGGCTGTTGCTGTTTGAGACATTTGGGAGTTCTATAGAGATCTGTTATTTTAATAAAACGCGACTACAGATGTGACCTGTGAAGGTGAAGAAACTAATAATCGAAATGCGACCTCCAATCTAGGGTCGCGACTCGCCCATCTGCACGAACACCAAAAATTGTCTCAAGGAATTTAACCGCCATTCTCAGCTGCCAGTCGATCATGATTAGGTTTAATCTCGTGTATTCAAGACTGCTTTTATATTAGGTTAAGATCATCAAAAAGCGAGACAGCCGACGCGTCTGAATCCTTTTCAGGAGTGAGACACCCGTGCACCAAGAGACGGGCTTATTGTTTGTTCAGACACAATATCAGGCTTTCAAGAAGCGTGACTTCATGGTTCCCCTCAAAAAGAAGGCGAGAGTCGTCGCTGTGCTCTTAGTAGTCGTTTTCTATACTTTTTATAGTACGTTTGGCACGCACAAACACATCTCGATAGCAAGCAAAGTGTCCAAAAAGCCGCTTTTGGACCGGGCTCTCCAAAAACAGCCCAATTACCGGGAAAGCGGCATGAATTTCCAGACAGTGAAATCGCCACGGTTGCCGCTCTTATCTAGATTGCACGAGCAGCTTGAGGCCGCGTTCCCATATGAGGCCGGAAAGCCGATTCCCAAGACAGTTTGGCAGACATGGAAGACAGGGCTTGAAGATCCGTCTTTTCCACCAGACTATAAGCATTACCAATCGCTCTGGGACCGCGAGGGATATAAGCATTACGTGATTGCCGACTCACAATGTGAGAAAATGGTAAACGATCTCTTTGCTCAGGTGCCAGATGTCATCGAAGCATGGTACGCCATGCCAAAAAGTATATTGAAAGCCGATTTCTTCAGATACCTCATTCTCTACACACGGGGCGGGGTGTACACAGATATAGACACGACGCTACTAAAGCCTGTTGACGAGTGGGTTTCCAACAACCAGACGTTGTACGGGCTATCGAACAATGCGGGACTTGTGGTTGGAATCGAGGCCGACCCAGACCGCCCAGATTGGAACGAGTGGTATGCCAGAAGAGTACAATTCTGCCAGTGGACGATCCAGGCAAAAAAAGGGCATCCAATGCTTCGCGAGTTGATTGCCAAGATTACGGAAATCACGCTTCAAAGAAAGAAGGATGGCACCCTCGATAAGATCTTGGGCAAAAACCAGGGCGACGATATCATGGACTGGACTGGGCCTGGTATTTTCACGGATTTCGTGTTCGCTTACATGAACAGCATTATGCAATCTGAGGACGTGTTGACACAGCAAACGAGAGCCAACCATGAGAAAATTGTCACGTGGGAGTTGCTCACGGGCATCTCCATGCCATTTGTATTGGAGGATGTTTTGGTTTTGCCAATCACGTGTTTTTCGCCAGGCGTGGGCCACATGGGCTCTAAACCGGCGTCTGATCCCTGGGCATATGTCCAACATATTTTCCTGGGCAGCTGGAAAGACGAGAATACGCACAAGAGAGTGAACTGATGAGTTTGACATCTTTTCAGAGGATGTGATTGATGTAGATACAAAATTGTTGTCTCATTAACACCTCTGTCTCGTGCAGGTCGAAGGCGACCGAAACATCGAAATTCACCCGAAATAGTATGGTGCTCGATGATGTTCGGTCTAAGATGTCGGGAAAATGTGGAAAGCTACTGGGAAAAAAGTGTGACATGTTTTCCAGATTCAAAACGCATTCTCAAGCTCGATGCGATTATTATGGCCATATAGTATTAGAATATCCTCTTTATCTATTTGCTGATAGCAACATCAGACTAAAGAGCCAACGAGTCAATAAAGTATCTCTAGATTATCGCTAGTGGCAAATTGTGGCAAAAGCGCAAACGAAGATGCAAGTTGATAACAGGCTTTCTGATGTCCCTCACTCTTCAAAAAGTGCTATCTACGGCTATTCAAATTCTTTGTTCAAATTTTGATGATTCAATTTGTGAATGGACTCATTTATCTTTTATGATATTTTTTAATATTCTGGGGCTTAAACTTTTATAGTATTGTTTCCTCCATACCCCGGCAAGTATTAATAGCCCATCGACTCTAGTTCCCAAGTTGTTACTTCCTGCATGTTCATCTTCCTTATCACGATTGCCTCTAATGCCGCTCCAATTGAATTTAGCTGATTCCTCATCCCCTGAAGTTTTCTCTCCAAAAGTTTATGGCCATGCCGAAATCAGCTCTTGTGGTGATTGATCTTCAGGAAGATTTTCTACCTCCCACAGGCTCTTTGGCAGTACAGGATGGACGTTCTATCATAAGTGGAATAATCGATTTGCTTGATCTTAAGCAGTTTCCCTGGACTTTCGTGGCGGCAACTCATGACTGGCATCCAAAAGATCACATCCTGTTTGCTTCTCAACATGGAGTAGACCCGTTTTCGCAAATCGAATTGAGCCATCCTCTCAATGAAAAAGACAATTCTGACGATGTCAGCAAACGAACATTCACCGTCTGGCCGGACCATTGCATACAAGATACCCCCGGAGCAAGACTAGAGGCGAGTTTTGACAAGTCGTTCCAGGATTTGCAACTGAAGGTTATGACCGCCAGCACCAAAAAGGGGTACTTAAAGGATAGGGAGTACTACCTGTGCCTCAGCGATTGTTGGAAAACACACCATACGGAACTCGAACTGCTTTTGAAAGATGCTGGTATATCACACGTAGTGCTTGTGGGCTTGGCGTATGACTTTTGCGTTCTCAATTCGGCGATTGATTTTGTTAAATGTGGCTTTACTACCTACGTTATTAGCGATTTATCAAAGTCCGTTTATCCCGCAAACAAGAAGGAAACAGACCAGTTGTATGCCGACGCCGGGGTCTCAGTATTGGACTCGGCTCTGGATATACCCCGGATTTTTTTCAGATGAGGCCCCAAACCTCGTTAGTTTTGGAAACCGTTCGAAGCACGCGTGTAACGTAATAATGATTCATTTGACGTGTGGCACTTTGTAGTACGTAAAAAGACCGCGTCTGGCTCCCATTACATTCCACGGAACTGGTTCCTGGACGCACTTCTGCGTCCCGCAAACCGCTGCTTGGTTCTGCCCTTCTTCTGCTCAACATCCTCATCGCTATCGTCACCGACTTGGTCCGCCTTGAACTTGACCTTCTGCGTCTTTTTTGGGTTGAAAGTAAGCTCCATCTCACCCTTTCCATGATGGCGCGTTCTAGAATTTTGTCTCTCTGCTTCTCTCTGCTTACTGATCTTGTGAAGTTTTCTCGCTTGTTTACCCAACGACTCATTGTTTTTGGCCTCTGTCTCGTCCTCTGTGACTGCCTTGAACTCGTTCATGAAACGGTTGGCTTCCTCTTGCTTCTTTTTTTTCTCTCTAATCTTCTCCAATTCTTTTTGCACTTTTTGCTTCTGCCTCTCGGTTGCCTCTGCATCTTCACTATCGGACTCACTCTCTGAGTCAGACTCCTCCTTGTTGTCATTTGGATTCAAACGCTCTTCGTCAGATTCCTCAGCAGCAGTCAAGCCACGAGGACGATCGGTCTGAGTTATGTCCTTAACAGATTTGACGGGATTGAGCTGTTTATACTCAAAGGACTCTTGGTTGACGGCGAAGTCGGGGTTCTCAAACAATTCAGCGAAACGGTCATCGTTGATCGCATCGCCTCCAGCCTTGCTCTCCAATCTTTCGGCCAAGTCTTTGTTAACCTTGATCTTGGATTTCGTGACTGCTCCCGTGGTTCTGATTCTGGACTCTCTTTCTTGCTCAATCTTCTTCCGAATGTCTCTTTCTCTTTGGTCTCTGTAGGAGTTAGGGTTTGCAATCAAGTTGACCTTGTCATATAACTCAGTGTTGATGAAAAAACCGTGCATGTAAGACCGCAAAACGTTCGAGCCAACCAAGTGGTTCAAGTTCAACTTGGCAACCTCGTCTCTCGTGATGAATCGGAAGTTTGAGTACACAGTATCCGATGGCTTCTCCTCCAATTCTTCGGTGATACTGTCTAAGAAAGAACACCACTGTGGCGCAGGGCCAAGGTTCGGAATGTAATAAGCGTGCATGGGCATGCCTTCGTTTGCAAAAAGGAACATTCCGCTCTCCTTGACGTAGGCAACATCATTGATGTCCACACTTGGCTCCATAGACGTGAATGGCTTGCCGTCCAATCGGCTCCAAACTTTGGCAATTCTTTTGTCCGCAGTCATGATTTTATTAGAATCACTGCTGTTCTCGTCGATCCAGCTGATTTTCTTGATCTCAAAACCATACCCTTGGTCTTTGACTATCGACGGCGTCGACGTTCTAAGATCGTAAATGAGTGCCTTGCCATTAGAAGTACCACATGCAAAGTTGAGCCCGTCGTTTCTGAATGTGGTAGTAGTCACTTGTGTTTGTTCGCCGACCGCATCTGTGACAAAAAGCTTGGCCGCTCTTTGTCTGCTTCGTGGGTCCCAAAACTCAACTGTTCCATCCTCCAAGCCAGCAGCCATTAGACCATGGACAGGATTAATGTCGACCGAGTTGACGCCCTCATCCGTTTCCAAAACGTATGGGTTGAGAAATCTTCCCTGCTCCAAATTTAGTCTATATATTTCGTTTCCTGAAGCACCGACAAGCAAGTCACAGTTTGTTGGGTTATATGCTATGCTCCGGCCAAATTTTGGAATCCGAGATTTGTAATGTATACCTCCTTTTGTGTGGAACTCGATGGTTCTGTCGTTTTGTAGATGGATGGACTTGGTCCAATCGTTGGACAAGATCTGAAAATCGACGTTTTCGCTGTCGGTATGCCTATCGAACTTGAGAGACAAGTTGGAAAAGTCGTAGACATGAATTTGTGGCTTATATGTTCCTGTGGCCATAGCGAACTGGCCATCAGGCGTCACCCTGATCTTATTAGATGCTTCGCTGAACTCGAAATCCTGAATCAACTCGACTCTGTTCATGTAGTCAGCATCTCTTCGCAACTCCTTTTTTCTTTTTCTGGCAATCCAGTCGGGTAAAGATCTCGAGAGGTTCGATCCGGCAACCTGGTACACGGAGACATCCCCGGCAGAGGTGGATTTTAAGACCATTCTAGTGTAGTGCTTAACAGAACAAAATGTGATGAGATGATCATCTCATTCAGTCGCGGTGCGAGACAAAGTAAGTGCAAAAAAAAAAAAAAAAAAAAAAAAAAAAAAAGATTGAACGCAAGCAAAGGCGGCTCAGCTAGTCACATGCTACACACTTAATTAAGACAAATTTGGCTAAGATTAAGCTCTATCTTTGCCGAACTTGTCGACATGAATACTTTGCTGCCTGCCTCCCATACTGTAATGCCCTAATTTCAGGTGATCCTCCAAGTCAGCCTTATTACCTGTCAGATTTTCATAGAGGAAAATGTACTCATGTCTCGCAATAGACCCCTTATTGGATTGAAGTGATGTTACGGGGGACATACCAGGCAAGCCAGCAATTTGTGAGTCAAGAGAGAACTTCCCCGCAAAGTTCTTTAAGCTATCTTGTACAAGACTTTGGCAGCTACTACCCCGGATCTTATCACATAAAGACTTGAGAAATTCGAGCCAGATGCGCAGACTGCAAACTTCATTGTAGCTAGCTTCAGTGGCGCAGTTGAAAAGCGAAGTCCACGCCAAGGACAGATCTACTTTGGCGAGAATGATTTCGGATATATCAAGAATTGCTTCGCTGGTGCATCGAGATGTCAAGTTTTCTAAAGTCAACCTTTCGTTACATCTAAGCGCGAGTAGTAATAATGAGTATACGGGCTGAATCTTGCGCGTGTAAATTTTCTCCCCGAGAGTTCCAGTGGGAATTGCAGCTGACAACTGCTCCAACTCCGTGCTCGCGATAAGCTTGATAAAATTCAAGATGCGCAAGAGATCTCGGTGAATTTCATCATACACATCCAACTCGGCCATCATAGCCACCATCTCGTTTGAAGGTGCAGGCTTCTGTTCAGCAAAAAAGTAATTTGGCTTAGCTAACGGGGGCAACGCAGAACACTTAAAGTTGTTTGAGTCGCCAGAAAACTTTGAGCTGTACGTGCTGGCCCCGTAGAGTCTAGAGAGACATTTAGCTGTGATAAAGCCAAATTGAGTGCACACACTCAACAAGGAGCGGACATCAGAGACTTTATTGAAGTCGGCGTAGATGGTCAGAGGGTGTACGTTAAAGCCTAACCATTCGATTGCTCTTGAGCTGATGGAAATGCAATTGACAATAGTTGAATTAGTGCTCCATGATGAATCATCCATGTGATTGAGCAAATCGACAATGAAACGGAACGGGGTTTTTGCAGCCACCTCGAACGCGCCGATCTGGGTCTGCGGGTACATCTGGAGTAGCCGTTTGGCCCCGGGGAAGTCGTGTAAGATTGATAACAGACCTATAAGGGACGGCCTAGTCATCAACAAGTCTAAGATAAACTTGGCATACCGCTGTCCTGAAGTAGATGTTGGCAGAACAGAGAGGCGATGAAGGATACTAATAGCAGTTTTATCCTGACAAAGCAACAAGGTTGCCAAATCTCTATGAGATACACTCCTCAGCATCATGGAGATAATCGAAGCAAAGCAACTCCATGATGGATTAGATTCCACTGACAAGCTCTGAAGTTGTGACAAGATTGAAATGATCTGATGAAGAATTGGCCTTGCGTCTTGAGCCCTAGTCTTGGCAAAATCCCCCAAGTTGGACTCGAACTGCAAAGGACTCGAAAAAGCGTCAGAGTTTGCTTCCCCGTTTCCTACCGTAGGCCACCATTCTGGAATTTGAAACGTCAATTCGCCTTGCAAGCCCGAAGCTTTGTGCGCTAAGATATCCCGTAGCTGGGGATATAATCGAGAGCTGAATATATGCATAAGAAATAAATGAACAAACAGTTGAAAATGATGAAGCTTTCTCTCTTCAGAGCTCACGAGCACGATCTTTGCAAACAGCTCGAGCATTGAGGTTTTAGAGGTCACCCTTTGATTTGTCATACACTGAAGAAGAGCACCAGTGGTCTCGCATGCTTGCTGATCCCAATCCTCGCCAAAATTTGTCTTATTAGTGAGGTTCATGAGTGTTTGTCGTTGTTTGTCGAACTCTTTTTGGAAGTCTTGTTTTTGAATGCTATACATTTCATTCATAATTGACAATGTGGTTATGGGTTATTGAGAGAGCTGAGATGGGACAAGGTGTGAGTAGGAAGAGAATGTGAACTTGAGACGAGCCAGAAAATAATTGAAGGATGAAAAGGATCATATGTATTTAAGAAAGTGGGAGAAAACTCCTTTTTATACCGTCAGTGTGATGGCTGCAAAAACAGCGATCAACTTTTGGAAGCCAAAAAAGAAACTTGACGCGTCACAGCCGCGCTCACACTTGAATTTTGAGTAATCAGAAGTCAATTGTATTGGTGGAGAGGGCTATAATTGAGTATTTTTAAGCTTTATGCTATTCACGATTAATTTAAGAGACTGCTTAAGCTGAGGTAATAAGCATCTTAGACATTTCTCGCGGCGGACTAAGACCTGTAAAATAGCTTTTAGAATTATGTCCCATGCATATTTTGAGTCACAACAGAAAGGAAACACACAAGAGGGTAATGGAAATGGCTCACACATGAGGAAAAGAAGACGCATGTAGATATTTTTGACTCTGTTTCGAAAGGATCTATTCACAAAACGTACCTAAACAGTACATGCTACTTATGCTCACATAAATTATTGCTCAATCAAGCTGGGATGCTAATGACTCGAGTTGTTTCTTGACAGCGCTCTTAGCGGTACCTCCTGTAGCGGTTCTTCTCTCTACACTGACCTCAAAATCGAAAACGTCCTTGACGTCTTCTTCGAATCTTGCGTCAATGGCCTGGAACTGACTAAATGTCAATTGGTCAATACCAGACAAATTGTCTTCCTCTGCCTTTCTGACACACTCTCCCGAGATGTGGTGAGTTTCTCTGAAAGGCACGCCTTTTCTCACCAAGTAGTCGGCCAAGTCCGTGGCCAACATGTCCATTGTCAAGGCGCCCTCCATATTTTCCTTCTTGATTTTCAATGTGGAGATCACACCCGTGGCAATCAAGATGGAGTGTTCGACGGTCGTCATGGCGTCAAAAAGAGGCTCTTTGTCCTCCTGCATGTCTTTGTTGTATGTGGAAGGGATCGACTTCAATGACATCAAGAAACCTGCAAGGGAACCAAACACACGGCCGCTCTTTCCTCTCAACAATTCAAGAGAGTCTGGGTTCTTCTTCTGTGGCATCAACGAGGATCCCGTGGAGTATGCGTCTGCCAATTGAATGAATCCAAACTCGGCGGTTGAGTAAATGATCAAATCCTCTGAGAACCTCGAGATATGGTTCATGAACAAAGATGACCAAAAGAGCGTCTCAACAACGAAATCACGGTCACTGACTGCCACAAGAGAGTTCCCGATCACGCTGTTGAAACCCAATCCTGCAGCCAAAAACTCTCTGTCCATGCCATATGGATGGCCGGCCAATGCTCCGGCACCGAGGGGCGACTGGTTCACTCTCTCCAAGATCTGCTTTAATCTCTTGTAGTCTTCGGTGAAATAAGTCGCGTATGAGCTCAACCAATGTGCCCATCTGATAGGCTGTGCTCTCTGCAAATGTGTGTACCCAGGCATCAAGACGTCTATTTCGGACTCGGCTCTGTTTATAATACTCTTGATGAAGCTGCCCAAGAACTCCACCAACTTAGTCAAGGTCTCGCGCACGTATATTCTCATATCCGTTGCTACTTGATCGTTTCTGGAACGGCCAGTGTGAACTTTTCCCGCAATGTGCTTTCCGATAATTTCACCCAAACGTCTTTCGTTGGCGGTATGGATGTCTTCGTCGCCGGCCTTTTCGACGAACTCACCTTTCTTCCATTCCTCGCGGATGATCTCCAATCCTTTGTGAATCTCACTGAGTTCCTCGCCGGTGATCAAGCCAAGCTTGCTCAAGCCTTCCGTGTACACTTTAGTGCCCGTCAAATCGGCATCGTACATGATTTTATCGTACGGAAGAGATGCGTTGTAGAGGTCCATCAAGGGATCAGAGGCCCCGGTAAATCTTCCACCCCACAATCTGTTTTCTGTTGGTTTAGACATGCTTATTTATTTCTGACTTGGTCCACGTTTTGCTGAGAGAAAATAGTAGTTGCGAAGGAAAAGTGTGGTGGAAAAAGCCTTGCCAATTATACGTGAAATTTTGAAGATTACTCACCGCGGCTACGTCGAGAAATGCCTAAATAGGAAGGTGACTCAAGGTTTTTAAGCGTGCGAAACTCACAAATAAGCAGGACTCGGATAACCTATTTCGATACTTACTGTTCAGATCGAGAGTCCATTCTCACAGGCATGTCACGTGACTCACACCACCTTGTTTCTTTCCACAATTCATGAAATTCCAAAAAAACAAATTCTTTTGAAAAAGCGGCATCTGGAGTCTTCAGGGGGTTGAGAATCTCTCATCAATCTTTTACAAAAATCATACAGGATTTATCAGTGACAAATATCCTTGGAGATTCGATATGAGAAGTCAATATTCTCTTCATCATCCTTGAACAAGTGAGTCCATGTATCTCGCCATCCGTAAGAGGTTTGCGACAGACGACTCTTCTCGAGAGTCAAAAACAGCATTTCCGGGTGTACCCTGACCGAAATTTGCGTGTCTTACTAAACTCATCGGCGCAAACGCCGTCTATAAATTTACATACTTTGAGGTTAGACATAAGGTGATATGTAATGAGAAGACATCAAGTTTGTGAGGTCAAGCAACAATGATGAAAATAATGAAGCATTTGAAGCTTCAATCAATACAGATGTAATTCAATCTGCTTTCGTAGAACATGCGGAGCTGCAAAAATCTCCCCGAGATAGGTTTCAGTCGGAAACTTATTTCAATCCAAGTAAGTATCAATTTTCTTCGAAGCAACAATTTCTCATTAATGAATGGAGACTTCCGTGAGCAAGCCCTTGGCGACTCTATATCCTAGTTCATGTACATCTGCTAAGGCCGGAGTGTGAGTGAGATTCCACTGCTGGAGGTCACACACCCACACCCGCATCTGAGCACGCAAACTCTCGACATTTCTCCCCAAAGCCGATTGCGCCAAGTCGCCATTGGTCCATGCTTTCAACTTCACATATGCCTTTTTGAAATTGTTGAGCATTGCTCTCGTTGCAATATCAGTGAATAAGTTGCGAGACTCTGTAGGTGTAGTACTAGGGTTTACTCTTTCGAGCTTTTCGATGATACTGTGTAGCTTTCGGACAATCAAGTCGGTGAAAGGATCGCTACAAAAGCCATAAAGCCTGATTTCCCCCGCTATCCTGGCTGTTTCCAGAGTTAATCTGTCTGTGATCTGCTGATCACCAAACTCTCCCAATACGTGAAGACACTGCTCGATGGACTCGAGCTTCTCGTCAATTCTGTCGGCAAGAATCCCGTCGACTCGGAGAAGTGCCCTCGGGTCCGAGCCTATTCTGGAAACCCATTCGTGCAATTGCGCAATTGTATCGATACGGTAAGCTAGCGTTTCCAGATTCGGTGAATCTACAGCCTTGTACTCGTCAAATTGGCTTTGTAGAGACCTTATATCATGCAGCATTCGTCCGTTGTCCGCAAAAACAGCTTCCGGATTATTTCTTCTGTGGTGAAGAAACTGAAGCAAGCTGCGCTCATATGTTTGTGCTCTGTCATTCATTAGCAGAAGCACGTATTCCTCAGCCTCGATTACTAGAACATCTTTTTGCAGATGAGACATGTTTGGTCTTCCGGGCGCTTGAGCATTGTGCACCTGCTTGACTCTGTTCAAATCGGCAAAAACCGCAGCCACGAGCGAGTCGAGATCCAAGGAGTCGGCGTTTAATGACGGATCACCGTGCTTGATGGTTTTTTCCAAGAGGGCATCCCGGAAAGATCGCTCAATATACAAATATGCAGCATCATATTTATCTGCCTGAAGTTCGTCGCCATGGAACAACAGGTTCAAAAGACGGGAGATTTGTTGGAAGTCGGAAGTCAAGTAATCGACCTCACTCGCCAAGGCTGTTTGGAGGTTTCTGTCCAAATCGCCCCGCCAGGCCTTCTCGCTTCGTGACAGACGAGGGCTGTTTCTACTCAGAACATCATTTCTGAAAGGAGAGTGAAACACACAAGCAGTTTGATGCCAGGGTGAAAAGGCGTCTGATGCATTAGTTCTGCCCAAAGTGGCCTCCTGCAATTTGTGCCAAGTATCGCTAGTGTTTGAGTCATGTGGTCCCGCAGCTAGTGCCAACGTAAGAAGAGTCAAGTGGATTATAGCCAAGAATTTCATTTGTATAGGTTGAGCGATGTGTTTGTGACTGGAGTAAATTCGTAATGTACTGGGATAAAATATCCTGTGTGCAGCCACAGAATCCGATCCTATATTTTGCAGCCAAAATCAGAACCGAAAGCTGCGGCTTCTCGATTGAGGCAACTTTGCCTTGTCTGAAAGATATGAGAACGAAAGAAAAACAAAAAAAACACGTCTTCGGGGCTTAAGGTTTTATGAATAGCGTGTTTGGGTATTCGAGCAATTTCAAGTACGAAAAAAACATCTTTGATGAACCAAGCTCGAGCCCCAGGTGATTCATATCATATACTTGAATGTGTTTTGACTAGACCCATGTTTAGTTTCACGATTCATCTCAGGGTCAGAAATCACATACTGAAGTTCGCAAATATATAACTAAAATTTTAACCCTACTTCCTGTGATAAAAGGTTTTGTTATCATTACACATTGTCCCGTGTCTTGAGTCAATCGAAAGATCTCCTTCAATATGAGTCAGCTGATATTGATGAGGTTGCGTCGAGCGCTTCAAAATTATTTGACCGGAACCCAGAGATATTTCTTTGGAATGATTTGCTATTGTGAAAAGTGAAATCCACATGGCGCTGATTCTGGCCCACTTCAAGAAATGCCAGTTCCTTATCAACATGCAATGAGCGTGTACCTTCTCACATTCCAGGAAGCGACCCGAGAAGCAAAGGGACCGGGCAAAGTAACTTATAGGATTTCAGTATATCAGCCCTTACCTTGTCTCATGTTGATCATATGAGAACGCCAATCTCATATACGAATAACCTATACACATAATCTCTGCAATAGATGGGGCTGATGCCACTTGCAAGTACAATATCACCATGAATATCCGCGCTGTTAGCATTCTCTAGACACTATTAAAACTTCTAGGGCTTACATCTGCCGGCAAATCTAGGATACAAAGAACACTCTCTGACGGTGAATCTGTCGCACAACCACGCCAAGATTCTTTCCGTGCCGAGTCCGTATCCACCATGTGGACAAGTACCGTACTTACGCAAGTCCGTGAACCAGTAGTAATCTTCCAAACTCAACTTCTCTCTCTTGAGAGCCGCCACCAACTCGTCGTAGTCGTCAATTCTCATCGATCCTCCGGTCACCTCTCCGACGTTGGGCATCAAGACGTCGACAGACTCCGTGACTCTTGGGTCGTCGGCACACTTCTTCATGTAGAAAGACTTGATTTCGACGGGGAAACGCGTCAACAAAATAGGCACGTTCAAAGTGTCGGTCATCTTACGCTCGGCGGCCTCGGCGATGTCGTCACCGAACTTGAACTTCTCGCCGTCCTCGTTTGGAATGCCGTGCTCGTTCAACCATTCCAAGGCATCGATATACTGCATTCTCTTGAATGGCATCTGAGGGACCTGGAATTCGGGGTTCAATTGCTTGACAAGAGGGCCGGCGACTGGGTCCTCCACCACATACTTGACAACAGTGGTGAAAAGACGCTCCAAGTGGTCCAACATCTCGTCAAACGTCAAGAAGGCCAACTCACTTTCAACATGCGTGTACTCAGACAAGTGTCTTCTTGTGTGGGACTTCTCGGCACGGAAGGATTCCTGGACACAGAAGACGTCACCCAAAGCAGGCAAACACGTCTCCAAGTAGAGCTGTGAAGACTGCGTCAAGTACGCCTCCTCGCCATAGTAGGCCAACTTGAAAAGCGTCAGGCCTCCCTCGACCTGCGTCTGCACCATGCATGGCGGCGTGACCTCTGTGAGCCCCTCCTCGCTGAAAAATCTGCGCATGGCGGCTAACAACACAGCCCTCACCTTGAAAACAGCAGATAATGTCTCTCCACGCATGGTCAAGTGGCGCTGGTCCAACAAAAGCGACGCGTCGGCGTTTTCTTGGACCTTGTTGGTGAACGCGTCCTCTCCCGAAGGAGCCAAGCCGATGACCTCGTAGAAATCGGCCTTCAATTCGACGCCTCCAGGCGCGGTTTTGCCGGCGGGTAACTTCTCAATGACTCCCTTGATGGCGACGGTCGACTCCAAGGTCAATTCCTGCGTGATTCTGGCCTTGGCCAAGTCGCCGCTAAGGACGGCCTGGACGAACCCGGACCCGTCTCTCAATGTGATGAAAGCAACGCCTTTTTGGGCGCGGAATCTGTGCACCCACCCCTGAACAACCACACGCTCGCCGATGTGGGAGCCCGTGGCCTTCAACTTGATTTTTGTGGCTGGCGGCAAAGAGGCGTCCTCCTCGATTTTGATCAAGTCCAACTCGGCCAATTTCTTAGCCGCATCGGCCTGCTTGGCCTTCTGGTCGGCGTCTTGCTTGGCCTGTTTTTCCTGTTTCTTGCGCAATCCGTCGGCTCCTTTCTTGGCCTTCTTCAATGCAGATGCGGAGATCTCGACGAACTCAAACTCGCTGGAGTCTTCTTTCTGTTTCAAGACAAACACAGTAGATTCCGGGCTCGCGAACACGGCGTACGCTGCGGTCTTGTATGGCTGTTGCTGGGACCCAGACTCGGCCGAGTCGAGCCCGCTGGTTTCGTTGACATAGACTTGCGACATTTGTGCGGTTCTATGTGCTTTTGTGTGACTTGTGTGCTTTATGAAGTGCCTTTGGGAAGTGAAAATCAGCTACTTTAAGGTCTCTCTTTTTTTTTTCTCTCGTGTGCTCGTTTATGCACAGGAATAATATCGATCAATAGAGCTGAGGGCATAAATAGTGAAAGCGGATGCGAAGAGATCCAAGTATATGAATAGATCTAATTTTGAATCAAAGAAATATTTTAGTGGTTTTTGAGGATGAACGTGAGTGTTATTTGGAAAGTGCCAAGGTATGCTGGTCTTATACTCTTGTGATTAGAGTTTGCCTGAACGTGACTCATTGGCTTTCTGTCTGCGAAATATGAGAATTAGAGAACCGACTCGTAGAAAAAAAATAGCCCCTGCTGCATGCAGGACGTTAGGGCTGGACAGATAAGAGGAAGACTTGAAATGATATATGCCCCCTGTTGGCGGTGGTAATTAGACCTGTTTTGCTCTTGTTGAAAGTTTGTTTAGCTTTGCAGTCTCTTTTTAAAGATCCCAGTGATCTAAAAAGCTTTGTTGAGCTGATGCTCCAGCTCTGAAGTGGGACCCGATTCTTTCAATTTTTTGTGGCCCCGAGCCCTCCATCAAGGAGTGGTCTTAATTGATCGCAATTTTATTATGTAATACACCCTTACATCCCTAAGAAAATTATAAAGTTGCGACAATTTCCGGCAAAATGTTTTTCGCGGATGCCCCATACAAATTTGTAAGATTTTTATTGGTTTTTTGTAGTTTGCGAGCTTGCATTAGGTTAAATCAGTTAATTCTCCGGCGGCAGGGGTTCCCGCGAACCCCCTCTATCCGCCGAAGCAATTTTAATTAAAAAAAAAGGCTACCCTAAGGAGAAATGGTGTAATGTTCGAATGATATGCAAGGTGAGAAATTCTTCGATCAATTAACCAAGGTCCTCCATCAAGTGTGCAGGCCAAGCGAAATTAGAGTTTATGACGAGACATTAGGCTCCGACAGTCACCTATTCGAGGTGAGAGGGCGATATTTTATTACAATATTTTGAGCTTATTTTATGACTCATTTGATCCAACAAACACTATCTGAATTGAAGCTTCTGGCGTAACCTATAGATCAATGACTAAGTCCAGTCCATCAAAATTGACTTCGACAAGACTTTTCCATGAACTCTTTGGAACCACCATTGTTCGAAGTTTGGCCCGAATTCGATCAGCTCACAGATATCATGCCTATCCCATTTGTATGCTTGCTAGAGACTCACCATGATGATAGGCTTAGAGCTGTTCACATCTCATGATAATTCATTGTCTTACCCTGTTTTCAAAAAAACGGTGCTCATGATGCGTAGACAAATTGAGTAGCTGTTCTACGTTTCATTGTTTTTTTTTTTTGCTATTCTAGTTTTCTACCTTGGTTTTCTCGTTCTTGAGATTTTTAATCATCTATCAAATTCGCGCCCATACACAAAAGAATTCGTCTCCGACCTTTCTCCCCTTGTCGCGTGAGCCCGAAGAGTCTCAGACCACGATTTGTATGCCTTCCTGTCAAGCTTAGCTATGAAGATAGCCCATCAATCTCAGCTACAGAATATGTAATATAAGTGAACAAAACATAAACCTTCATAGGCAAGGTGGGCACGAAAAACAAGGAGACTAAAATTGATCCCCGATCTAAGTTTCCTCTTTTTTGCCCCATTTTCCTCATTCTCCCTTTATAATCCTCTTCTCTCTGCCTCTCTTTTCCTTTCCCTTCTCCATATCTCGCTGTCGCTCACTCATGGTTCCTGCGCCTGGGCCTTTTTTTTCGCACCGCGAAACTCTTCCTCGTCATCAGGAACGGCACCTATCAATCCCTTCACCATACCCTCTCACTTTGGATTCTCTGACTTCGAGACATAAAAGAAGAAGATACATTTTGCACATCCAGCTGATTTCCAATGGCTCTCGAACAATCTTTGGCAGCGCTCTCGTTGGCCACTGTGGCCGGGTCCGAGACCGCGCTCGCGACGAAAACCTTGGTTTTCAAGCCTAAAACGGCAAAGACTGCCACCCCTGTTCCTGTCATTGTGTTTGCACTCGCCGAAACCGCCACTCCTCTGGGTGCCATTGCTAGGGCCGCCGGCGTGAAGGAGCCCCGTTTGGCCAGCGACGAATTGGTGCAGGAATTTCTCCAGACGACCGCCAAGGAGGTCTCGATTGCCAACTTGAACTCTGGATTGGGTCAGGGTAAGGTGAAGCTCGTGGTGGATGCTGCCATCTCAAGCGCCAAGGACGATGTTGTTTTGGAATTGGCCACCGCGCTGGCCAAGGCGTTCATTTCGGCGAAAACCGTCAACGAGTACTTGCAATCCACCGGGATCGAGTTGATCACATGTGACTTTACCGCCGAGGCTGCTGCGTCGCCAGCGGCTGCTCCATCGGCCAATGCCAACGCGCGCAAAACCGCGTTGAAAAAGGAGAAGGAGGCCGCCAAGTTGGAGGATGCCAAGTTGATCGGTATCACTGTAGACAAGCTGAAGGATTTCTCCACATGGTACTCCCAGGTCGTGGTCAAGGGTGAGATGTTGGACTACTACGACGTGTCCGGGTGCTACATCTTGCGTCCAAACTCATATTTTGTGTGGGAGGAGATCCAAAACTGGTTCAACGCGCGCATCAAGAAGATGGGCGTGAAGAACTCCTACTTCCCCATGTTTGTGTCGTCCAAAGTGCTCGAAAAGGAGAAGGATCACGTGGAGGGCTTTGCGCCTGAGGTCGCATGGGTCACCCGTGCTGGCTCCTCGGAGTTGGACGAGCATATCGCCATTCGTCCTACCTCTGAAACCGTCATGTACCCATACTACGCGAAATGGATCCGTTCTCACCGTGATTTGCCTTTGAGATTAAACCAATGGAACTCTGTCGTCAGATGGGAGTTCAAGCACCCACAGCCTTTCTTGAGAACCCGCGAGTTCTTGTGGCAGGAAGGCCATACCGCGCACTTGACCAAAGAGGGAGCCTCGCTGGAGGTCGAACAAATCTTGGACCTCTACAAGGGAATCTATGAGGAGTTGTTGGCCGTGCCTGTGATCAAAGGCAGAAAGTCCGAAAACGAGAAGTTCGCCGGCGCAGACTACACCACCACAGTGGAAGGTTTTGTTGCCGCCACAGGCCGTGGTATCCAGGGAGCCACCTCGCACCACTTGGGCGACAACTTCTCCAAAATGTTCAACATCTCCGTCGAGAGCCCAGAGGGCGCCGACAAGCCTCGTGTTTTCGCTCAGCAGAACTCCTGGGGATTGTCTACCCGTGTCATTGGAGTCATGGTCATGACCCACTCCGACAACAAGGGTTTGGTGTTGCCTCCCCGTGTTGCCCAGACCCAGGTGGTGGTCATTCCAGTCGGTTTGACTGCAAAGACCACGCCTGAGCAACGTGAGGCTGTCACAAGCGGTGCCGAGAAGGTCGAGGCCGCCTTGGCTGAAGCCGACGTGCGTGTTGTCGGAGACTACAGAGACAACTACTCTCCCGGCTGGAAGTTTGCCGACTCCGAGTTGAAGGGTGTGCCTTTGAGAGTCGAGTTTGGTCCTAAGGACTTGGCTGCTGGGCTGGTCACCGCCGTCAGACGTGACACCAACGAAAAATACACCGTCAAGTTGGACGAGTTGCAAACGCGTGTCCCTGAGATCTTGGAGCAGATCCAGAAGGGCTTGTTGGAGGCTGCGCGCGTCAAGTTCGAGCAGCACCGTGTCACCGTCGAGGACTGGAAAGACTTTGTTCCTACCCTCAACGCCAAAAACGTGATTTTGGCTCCGTGGTGTGGCGTTCCAGAGTGTGAGGACGACATCAAGGACGCGTCGGCCAAAAAGGACGACGGTGAGGACGAGGAGCAGGATGAGCGTGCGCCTTCCATGGGAGCCAAGTCCTTGTGTATCCCATACGACCAGCCTAAGTTGAAGTTGAACCAAAAGTGTGTGAGATGTCAACGCTTGGCCATCAACTACACTTTGTTTGGCAGATCGTACTAGTTGCTTTTGTGCTAGGGCATCAATGTATTTATGATTCTACTTCTCCCACCGTCATGCCCAAAAAGACAGTTGTGAGAGTGTCTCCACGGAGTCTTCTACCACCACAGTCTTCCCCTCAGAGTCTCGCTCAAGGTGATAGATGTGGGATAGCTGTAGCTCCTCTGTAATGTAGGTCCACACCTTGCCATAGTTAAGACCCACTTGTTCTGCGGTGTGTGCGTCGTCAGAAAGACAAAACTTGCCCCCGAAATCCTTGATAGCGTGAGAAATGTCAGGACGAGGATATGGTGAGCTCCAGCCCTTGCGAATAGCCGCAGAATTGAATTCAAAGAGCCCGCCATATGAGACAACAAACTGGATGTTTCTCTTGATGGCGGTCCAAACTTCAGGCCAATCCTCTTCTATATTTACGGCCAGCACGTGCTTGCCCGTCGTTGGGTCGACTTCATCGGGCTGGAATAGCCGAATAAGGTCAAAGTGACCCACGACCTGCGGGCGCAATTCAGTCAAAACCTGGTATTGTAGGTCGAAATAGTCCTTGTAGAGGCTTTGCGTCGTTTTCTCTTGCGTTGCCGCACGTGCCTGGATCCAAAGCTCCTGATTGAAATCTATGGGTATTCCATGCACATAATGCACAGACCCAACGCACATGTCCGCCTTTTCCAGAATGGATTTGGCAGCCAAAATATGTGCTTCATCTATACCTTCGACCTCGAACCCCACGAGAATCTGCAAAGTACCATTTTGGGCGAGCCTCTGCTGGATTTCACGCGCATGAGCAAGATATCGATCAAAGTCGGCCTCCAAGTTTTTCACAACATATTTTTTTTCGATTTCCTCCGGATAAAGATACTGATTATTGAGTCTCGGCATGTGTTCAGTAAGACAGTAGTGAGAGAACTTCTTGGCCTGGGCCGTGGCCACCATATTTTCCAATGTCCCAGATCCGTGAGAAATGTAATCGCCACTATGCGAATGGTGTGAATGCATGGTCGGCGATGTGTTTTGGAAAGGAAAGAGGAACCATCAATTTCCAATCGAGGTTATGGCCTCGTCTGAAATGAGTGGGTTTTCTGCAGGACTGATTGATTACGAGCAAGAGATAAGGTCAGATTTTATGGCGCTTCATAATTGGATGATACATGATTTACCAGGACAAGAGGTATGTAATGTACTTCGAATAGTAGGGAATAAAAAACCAAAAATATCTGCATTTTTAGAGAGTGCATTTGGGGTAAGATCTAATTTTGGTATTTGACCCACCCCTCTATCTCGAAAGATTTCGGGATGAGTCTGGCTCGAGAAACCCGCACTTGCGAGCGGAAATTTCGTAGTTGTTCCGTCTTCATACAAAAAATAATGTCCACCTTCAGAAATTATATTGATCTAGTTTGAGGTTCGATTCATTGAATTCATATTCGAAGCTTTAGCTCTTCTCGAAAGCTCTTGGTTTTTTCAGGCCTTTTATTTTTGAAACGATTGGAATTTGTTATGATGTGCCGGGGTTTTAGTTTGGAAATTTGTAATAAATGAAATCCTGCGGTCGTTAAGGGATAAGTCACCAGGGGCACTGAAAACTGACTCTTTTTCTTCTTCCTTCTTAATGATTTTCCTCAAAAATAATCCATTTAGTTCACTATCAGTACTCTCAAAATGTTTGTATCGAAATATGTAGATTAGAAGAGATAAAGTAAGAACACAACCATCATCAAAGTTGCTTAATGAGGCGAGAATATCGAAGCAGTGTGATCGCTCGCTAAAAGTCTTGTCGATGATTACGCTGTTAATATAACTCAGCTCACCTAAAAAAGTCGCAAAATTATTTATTAAGCAATTGTGTTGTGAGTTTCAAATAGAAATATTTTGAAAACAAGAATAGTAGCCTCTTTTTTTATCTGAATCAATTTTCACCAAAGCCAATGTATCTTCTTTCTATAATCTGATCTTTATTAGTATCAGTGCCGATTGATCCCAGGGTCACGTGCATGGCATGCAATGGAAGAAGTCCCAAGATCCCAAGACTACAAAACAAAATATTTCGACCTACATTATGTTCTCTCCTATTTCTACACACTAGATGACTTTAATCAATACACGACTCTTATCTAATTTGTCAGCCCGAATGTATGGCACTATAAATTTACTGCGTTTCACTTCAGGTGAGCGAGGCATACAAAAGACATCGCGAGTCATATATTCGAGTTCGAGTCATGTGCCTACTTCCATAGTCTCCTCAATTCAAGACCTCCTCGCTCGAAAATCTTCTTTTTCTTTATCAAAAATTCAATGTCTCTCAAATTTGGTCTACGGGGCTTCCCAACGCCTGTTCGGGGCAGATATCATACCCCATTTCGGATCTCGAAAGCCTTTCTCAGCCAGCTTTCGCCATCAATCAGACAACTTTTGGAACTGCCGCCCGAATTCAACACGACGGGAACAGCACGCGGCCATATCAAGGCGCTTCGGTCATTCAGAAATGTCGGGTTCATGGATCTTTCAGACGGTTCCATCAACCAGAGTTTGAGCGTGATTTTCACCGACCCAGAATCTGTATTCGCCAACAATCAATACAAAGTAGGCCAGAGCGTCGAGGTCACGGGGCAATGGACAGAGTCACGAGGCGTCCAGACTTTTGAGCTCACGTTCGACCCGAAAAATACTGCGCATTCAATTGCCGTGTTGGGCGATGTGCCCGAAGGATATCCGATCCAGAAAAAGCGGCTGACTTTGCAGTTTCTTCGCTCTGTGCCCACACTCCGTCACCGGACGGCGCTCTTGGCGTCGCTTCTTCGGTTCAGATCACGTGTCGAGGTCCTCCTTGGTGACTTTTTCTTGAGACACGACGTTGTCAAAGTAACACCCCCACTCATCACATCTCTGGACTGTGAAGGCGCCGGCGAGCAGTTCCAAATTCGTCCTTATAACGAGCTGAAGGAAGTTTCCGAAAACGGGGGGTTTTTCGGGCAAGACGCCTACATGACAGTGTCCACACAGCTTCATCTTGAGATCCTTGCCCTTTCCATGAACAGGGTCTGGACCCTCACGCCGTGTTTCCGGGCAGAAGACTCCAACACGACCAGGCACTTGAGTGAGTTCTGGATGCTCGAAAGCGAGCTCTGCTACGTGACAGAAGTGGGCCAATTGACCCTGTTTGTAGAGGCCATGGTACGGCACGTAGTGCACCAATTGCAACACGAAGAGAAAACGCTAGTGTCCGGCTCAAAACACGACTTGCTTGCCGCCAGGTACTCCAAGGACGACGTGCTGAAAGTGGGCAATATTTGGAGTCAAGTGCTTGCATCGGACCCCTGGCCCTCCATCACATACACACAGGCCCTTGAAACGTTGAATGCCGTAAAATATAAAGGCCGCCTGAAGGGCCGGTTGGAATGGGGCGCGTCGATTCTGACAGAGGACGAAAAATGGCTTGCCGGGGTCCACTACAAGCTGCCGGTGTTTGTCACAGATTACCCCAAAGCACAGAAACCGTTCTACATGCTAGAAAACGAGGGCGAGGCCGGCCGCCAGACCGTAGCATGCTTCGACCTCATAGTACCGGAAATCGGCGAGCTCGTAGGGGGTTCTTTGAGAGAGCATGACCACGCAAAACTCGTGGCGGAGATGCAAAGCCGAGGCATGCTGCTCGATGCCATGCAGTGGTATTTGTCGACGCGAGAAAACGGGTCGGTTCCACATGGTGGCTTCGGCATGGGCTTTGAGCGGCTATTGGCCTACTTGACTGGAGTTGAAAATGTAAGAGATATCAGTGCTTTCCCCAGGGCACCAGGCGTGTGTGCATGTTAAGGGGATCGTGGCAGCGAAGCGTGTTTCGGATGTGATGGTGATTTGTACATACATTTCCAAGCTTTTTGTAAATAACACAGAATTGAATATGGGACCGTTTCAAAGGCCGAGCCCCAGGCTTTGAGGGAAAGTATGCTCGATTAAAGCTTAATCTTATGGTTCCACCTGAGCCAAACCTGCAACGTTTCACAGACAAGATATGATAGATCATGTTTTTTCTTTTATTATTTTTTTAATATTTTTTTAAAAATCCTTCAAGAATCCAAATCAAATCGGTTTATCTTTTACGTCAAGCCACAGACTGCCTTTTATTCCAGCTTTCACCCACACCCATTAAACCCACATCCTTTCGCAGCCAAGAACCAGGGAACGTGCCCCAGATTTCGCGGTCGTGTTCATCCCAGATTGAAAAGTTTTTATCTACAGAGCAAGTGAACCTCGATTTAAGATCTCAAGTTGGCCAACTAAACCCCATATTAACCACACACAAAATGGACCAGTTGAACGTCAAAGAACAGCAAGAGTTTCAGCAAGTTGTTGAGCAGAAGCAGATGAAGGATTTCATGCGCTTGTACTCCAACTTGGTCTCAAGATGCTTCGACGACTGTGTGAACGACTTCACCTCGGCCAACTTGACAACCAAGGAGTCGTCTTGTATTTTCAAATGTTCCGAGAAGTTCTTGAAACACAGCGAAAGAGTCGGACAAAGGTTCCAGGAGCAAAAGTATGTTTTTCGAGCGGGTGGGCAGCAATACGTTTCAATAAAGTCGCCACCCTTATATCTAATTTTTTAAACGACGATACTAACCAACTCTAGCGCCATGTTGATGCAGAACATGCAAAAAAAATAAATAGCATAGAACAGAAGCACTAAAGCTACGTCGCTGTGGGTATAGGAGGCCCGTCTGAGGTTTTTTGTATATATATCACTTTATCAAATGCACCATTTTGAAACCTCGCACCATAACTGATCGAGTGAAATGAACTTTCTAAAGTTCTTCAAAATAGATCGAAGCATCAATTTCACGAATCATATGATGTTCCTGCCACATGTAGATTTGAAAACCATCATATTAAAAATCTCACCTAGCCCTGGTCGAAACGTATTTTCTTTATTTGGCATTCTTCCATTTCTCATATATAGCTGGCGAAGCAGGTGCATGCAGTCTGCTTCAACAACATCTATTATAACGAAAACACTCCACACCCACACCAAATCATGTCTGAAAGGGATCTATTCACCGTGGTGCTCGTGCATGTGATAAACAGCCACATCGAGAAGACACGTCAAATCTTAGAACAGGGCAAAATTCTTCTTTCTACAGTTCTACAAGACTTTGCCTCTGTTCTCAAAAGCTACGAAAATGCCTTCGGATATAAAACACATGAGCCGGACCTAGACGTCCGGGGCCTCTCCAAGCTCATCAAGGGCAGCGCTTTAAAAAACATACTCGCAATGAACAAGGCGAATCCGCCCGAAATCGTTCTCCTGGGCCAGCTTGGGAAGCTACAGTCTACCTTGACCGATGTTTTGGTTGACTCCTCGTTCAGATATGGAAAGGCATTGCTTGGTCAGCTACAGTCACTCAAAGACCAATACCAGCTTATCAGCTCAGAACATGATAAGTCAACAGAGCTATCGAAAGCAGATCAAGAGAATCTGCAGATTGCGAGTGAAGATATACTGAAGCTGAGAGCCATACCTCTGGCCTCATCAGCTCCCACAGATACCGAGAATTTGAAAGCTCAAGATGATGCTATGGATGTGGATACTGAAGAGATAAGCTCAGAGACTAATAATGTAGAGGCCAAGAAACCAGAAGCCAAGAAACCAGAAGCCAAGAAACCAAAAGCCAAAGAACTGGAGGCCGAAAGTCCAAGAGCTCCTGGCGAATCTGAGGAGGTTGCTGCGAAAGACTCAGATATATCTCATAGTCTGGAACTTTCATTAGCTGAAAATGACGAGAAGGATCTTTCGGCAGACCAGCCTGACGACGAAACTGGAAGTTCATCTACGAGGTCAAAAGCTAAAGACGACCTTGTGGGAGAAAGTGAGCCAGAAAACACCAAAGAGACTGATAGCGGCAATAACAATAAAGACGAATCGCAAGTCGAAGATGAGTCACAAGTTAAAGATGAAGAGAAAGATGCCTCGGAGAGGCTACCGGAAAAGAGAGGCTCGAGTGAACTCGGAAATGCTCAGGCTTCTCCAGGCGCAGAAGAAGAACTTATTCCAGAGGAAGAAAACATTCCAGGCAAAAATGAAGACAGAAACACCGATGCTAAAGATCAACTACATGAACGGAGTGGTCTCGAAAAGACTATAGATGACGTGGCTAAAGATGATAGTCAGATAGCCGTGTCTCAAGACGAAATACTCCCATCTCAGGATATTGGGAAGGGAGAATCCCAAGCACTTGAGCCCAAAAGAGCAGAAGGAGAGACGATAGACAAGGTGACAGGGGTGAATGAAGACGAAGAAAAGGAAGAAGATCAAGAACAAGAAGAAGGGCAAAAAGAGCAAAAAGCGCTTTACGAGGACGAAGGAGAGGAAAATGAAGGCGAAAGAGAAGACCAAAAAGAAGACGAAATAGAAGCCGAAAAAGACGTCGAGGAAAATGAAGAAAAGAATGCCGAGGGAGACGTTGAAGTAATCTCAACAACATCCTCTAAGCCAATCGCCGGAGAAGTCTTGGGAAGCGACGCTAAGATCTCCGAAAAAATGTCTCATAATGCCGAGTCTGACAACGAGTCTGAAAACGATTCTGAAAACGAGTCTGAGAACGAGCCGGCGGTGGACGAAATCGAGAAAATCTCACGTTCGCTTCTTGAAGAGAGCGAGAAAGCCGATCCGGAGTCAGATTCCCAGGAAGAATTTGCCGATTCGCTCATACACCTAAAAGAAGCAGAATTAGACACGGGCAAAGAAACCACCGATGAAGATGCTACTGTCAAATCTGAAGGTGATGGTCCAACAAAATCCTCAGCAAGAAATAGCATGAATAAGAGTGCTCGCAATAACAAAGAGACTTTGCTTGACTCCAACGCCGAAAAGCCAGTCTCGGAACTTGATGATAGCCTTTCCCAAAGTGAGTCGGACTCGAAGAAATCTCTGGAAGCACAGGCATCCACGAGTTTGAAGAGAAAGGCCGCAGACAGTGCAGTCGAGTCTTATGAGTCTGTTCTGAAGAAGGCCAAGATAGCCCCAGACACTGTGGTGACTCCAGAAGATCATGACGAGTCTCAGAAAGAGCAGGAGACGCACGAAAAGGCAAACATCTCTGCGGCCCAGAAGTATAAGAGGTTCCAAAATATTGCCGTGAACTTGATCAAAGCTATCGAGGCGCATAGATTCTCTTCTCCTTTTCTAACCGCTGTCAACGCGCAAAACTACAAGACGGTGATCAAGCACCCGAAGGACTTGAAGTCGATCTTGAAAGCAGTGAAGCAGAAGCAAGATCAGGCTGTGTACACCACGGTAAAGGAACTCGAGCGAGACATCATCCTCATGTTCACTAATTGTGTGATGTTTAACAAGCTGCTGGCACCGTTGGTCAAAATGGCACAAGAAATGAAGAATGATGCGAGGAACACTTTCAAAATCTTCGAGGACGCTGAGAGCGCGCTCCCGTAAACGCAAAAACCCAGAACCTTGCAGGGTAGAACCCATGAATCAAGCGAGTAATGTACTATAGGTTATTGATTAATGACTAGCACGAGCAAAAAGGGACATCAAAGTGGAGTCACAGGTCTCACCATGTAAGTTCAAAATGAGCAGAGCCCAAGCCCTGGGAACTTTGCCGATTGATGTGCTTCGCCTTAGAAGGTGCGTTCATATACTGAAATTGAGTATCTGTTATGTCAAGAGCCTGGGACCTCTAACAAGTCGCTTGTCATTAGAGTTAAGTTTCGTCTGCAGATCAGCTTTTGTCTCAAAAAAGTTATCCTTTGTCCTATTATGACACTGTGTTCGCAGGCTGAACAATTCTCTGGTGAATAACTTCCCACACATACGTAACAAACATCAATTAAATAAGTATCTATGAGAGGCAAAGCCTGGGTGTATAAAGCAAACGCCGACTTCGAGTCTACTTGCGCTTGAAAAGGCCCTTGAAAAACTGGGCAATAGGGTCGTGGTCGTAGTTGTTCACAACCACAGTTTGGCCGAGGATCTGCTGGCGACCGTTGACACCTTGCTTGTGGTCATGGACTTCATCCAAAGATTGCACATTGGCCAAGTAGTGATCTCTCAACAAGAAGGCGGCCACCAACAAAAGCACACACAAACAAAGCGCAACAATAATCAATTTCCGCTGGATGTCGGCATAGGCCAAAGCAAGTGCAATTCTCTCAGGAGAACCCCATTGGTAAGAGTAGATGAAAGTAAATGGAGCCTGGTACGCCTCAGTGGCCGATGTCACATTTGCCCCTAAAGACTCCATGTTTTGAGCAATCTTACTGGGCATAAGCTGGGTCCAGATGGCTCCGGAAACAGCGGATCCCAAAGCTGATCCGATGTTGTACGAGGCCAAGTAAAGCGAAAGCACCACTGCCATGTACTCATGATTGGTACATGTCTGGATGGAAAGCTGGGTCACGTACGTAAAGAAACCGGCTCCAAAACCCATCAAACACTCACCGCCAATGATTCCGTGCTTCACGTACTCGCTGTTTACACCGTCGTTGGAGCCTCTGTAGTGGTACAAGATCCCCATGGCTATGAGCCACATGAAACAGCCTGAGATGATGAAAGCCTTTGTGCGCTTCACTTTGACAAGAACAAAACCCAAAAGCGGACCCGTGATCACCGAAACAAACGAGTACAACGAAGTGATCCGTGTAGCTGCGAGAATTGACGTGTTCAAGCCAGCAACCAAAATCGTGTACATGAAACTGTTGGGCATGTACCACACAAAGTTCACAAGACAAGCGATGATGAGTGCGGCCCACACACCACGGTCTTTCAAGAGAGGGAATGGCACAATTGGGAACTTGGCTACTTTGCCTTCCCAGAAGATGAGCGCAGGTATAAGACACACTCCAACAACCAAGGGCGCAATGATCTTTGCCAGTTTCCAGGCCTCATCGGAACGCACCAAAACCGCCGTCTTGTTTCCTGCAAGCGTGAAAGGCACCAAGATGAATCCAAACACACAGATAATGAGCAAAATGCCCACGACGTCGAGCTCCCAGAACAACTCCTTCAACACGTTCTTGCCTTTTCTGTCTTCTCTCTCCTCTGCCTTGATTTGGGCCCATTCCTGGGTTCTTCCAGCGGCGACTCTCATGTGAATGAAACAGGCAAGCAATGGAAGAGAGGCCAACGGGAAGATGATGGCCCAGATCCAGTACCCATAGTTCCACGAGTGCTTGTTCAAGATGCTTGTAGCCACGTCACCGGATGCCCAGGTGTTGATGATGAAAGGAAGAGCTGGAATGAAAGACGCAAACAAACGCCAGTTCAAGGTCGACATGTCTGCCAAGGACACTTCCAAAAGCAACTGTACACCAGAGTAACCGATCTGGTACAACACTGCACCACCTGCAAAACGCTGAACGTCATAGGCTTGCGACTGGATGATCGTTCCAACAACGTAGAATACAATGGAAACCACAAACAACTCCAAACGGCCAAATCTATCCGACAATCTTGCAAAAGTTGGCTGGGACGCAGCGGCAATGACAGCTCTGATAACCAGCACAGCAGTAAAAAGAGAGTGCGCAGAGTAAGAGCTGGTGGCATAGACCTGAAAAGTGTATCTCAAAGTTCCATCCAAGGCATAACAGTAGGCACAGAAAAATGCAGAAATATAGTAAGCTACCTTCAACCAGCTACGTGAGTACTGGGCAGTCATCAACTCTGTTTTTCTGATACCGTACGACTTGGCACTGGACGCAAAAGGCGTGCCATCTGGATGGACTTGCCCGTGTTCATCCAAATAAGTTGGAACCAGGTCCTGCTGAAGCTTTTCAGTGTCTACTCTCGATTCGTCCGATGAGCGGGGAGGAGACGCTACCTTTATATCCGCCATGATTTAAGAATGAGGTCAATCGGGTGAGTAATAGGGAAAGAAAAAAAAGCTCGGGCAGCGGGCAAGGGAATATTGGCAGATTAAATAGACCGAAGATCAAAAAGATCAAAAAGATCACCAGAGATGAGATTGATATGATAAAAATCACGGGCGGGCCCGCGGCTTCAAATGCCATTTCTTTTTCTTGAAAAAGCCTCTAAATTTCTTGACAGCATTGCACCCAAGGGATTATTATACCGTACCTTTCATTATACAAAGGAATTTTCTTGGCAAAAAGTGGCGTGTGCAAG
>JAJLZY010000046.1:0-65930 GCA_030564885.1 Metschnikowia kofuensis (nom. inval.)
TTGGCGCCGTCCCTCCAATCGTTGCCCCAAGAGATTTTGCCTTTGTTAAGATATCCCGAGTCTCCATGTCCTGCGGCGTCTATAGATAAAACACAGCCCACCTTCCAGTCATCACAGGATTCGCTTTTGCGATATAGCTCCTCGATATGAGCTTTCCATAAGCTTTTGTTCATTCCCGTGCCGTGAGCAAATATAAAGTTTATTGTTGTACAATCCTTGGGTATTGGTGATTTGGGGCTAAACTTGAGATATACTATGTCTAATTTATCGGTCATTGCCACCGATGACCCAGGACCGCGTGGCCAATAGGCCTCTGTTTTTTTCTTTTCAAAGTGAACCATGATCGAGAATCTTTTTCGAAAAAAATAGTGGTGAAGCAGCGCACAACTCCAGAAGACTACAAAAAGTGCTGCTTTTATTTTCTTCCAGTAGCATCATGTCCAATTGAAAGTCCTCGGTCCCAGGGCATGTGATCGCGCCGTTATCAAGATGTGTTTGTGGGGAAATGAAAAGCCTCGGCACATGAAAAACACAGATTGCAAGTGTGGTTATGAGCATTTTCATTGAAACTAAGTACATCTACGCCTGGTGCTGTTTATTGTTTAAACCCTGAAAATGAAACATAAAAGGCCGGAGTATCACTAGGCATTAAATTTTTCGATTGCACTAGTTAGTTAGCGCGTGATATTACTCCATGAGAAGTTTGCCAACGCAACCTGTTTTTTGGTCTATTGATGGAATACGTTATATATTTTTCACCCTTACTTTTAAAAATGTCAAATTCGTTGATGATCATGAAAAAATTGGGCTTGCTTGAAAAAAAAAAAATTGTCAACACGCATTATTACTTTTTTCACAGTCGAGCATCCGAATCGCTGAGCTCGATTTCACCAGCTGTTAAATTGTGGCGAAGCCATCATCTCAAACTTCTTGAGAACTGTCTAATCATTGAATTATATAAGCTGAGTAAACTGGCGCAATTTTACACGCAAGCTATACTCATGCTGCTTTAATCTAAAGAATTGTATATCGTCAAGAATTCGTATGGTACAGAGAAGAGGTATTGGTCCTCTTTGTCTTAAAGCCTCCCTCCATGTATAGTATCACAATAGAAGGGCCCCACTTTTCGGCTCTTTGAGAGCCTAATCATCCTCAATTGCTGGGGATTTTGGCTATAGTCACCGGCAACTTGAGCTCAAGCATTTCGCCAGTTGAAATCCTGATGATGAGTCGAAGGTAATACATCCGGGCTGCACTGCAATTCTGAAAAGACGGCACCAAGCAAAACTCATCAGCAGACGAGTAGTCGTCTGGCAAATTTCCAGGCTTCACTGTTTTTTTCTGGGCCTTGGTTGCATCTACGACCACAGTGAAGTCCTTTGAATACACGCCCTTAATTTCGTCAAGCACAAAATTGTGGGTTTTTTCGACTTCTTTGATAGATCCATCGTTTTCGATAACGACCGCATTCCGTAAGCTCAAGTGGTTACATTTTGACTGAATTCCTGCCAAGGCCCGTATATCATCGAGAAGCGATTTTTCGACTTTAAAAGCATCGCTCCCCACTTCTTTCACGATGGAACAAAGCTCCGAGCCATACTTTTTCATGGGAGTCTGTACTATGTTCTCGAAGTTATCTGTCAGTTTCAAGTCGACGAGCGGGCAAGACTTATTTTGAAACAAGTGGTCGTGCGTGATTTCAATAGGCACTGGCAAGTTGCCAGCCTTCATGGTGAAAACCGCCAACTCGGGAACTATGCTGATGATATGAGGCACTTTTGAAGAATTTAGTGGTTCGGCCGGCCGAAAGCTCACTTTCAAAGGAATCTCGAGCTTCCACAAATGCTTGTTTGATGCCTTTGGAGTATCAAAGATCTTGGGCGACATGTAGTTTAAGAGGTATTCTGTTCTTGGACTGGAGATCTGAAACAAGCCCTGACACTTTACAGGGCCCAATAGTTTCTTCTTGACAATCGGGATTGTGATCTCATATGGCTTCTCTTCGCTTTTGTGTCTCCCACTCTTCTTGGTCAAGTCATCAAGACGCGTGTACAAGTTTTTTGACTTTTGAGCAGCACAATTGGGATCATCAGGGTTTGCCACCAAATGAGTCGAAGAGGGGATATCCTGAACAGAACCACCAGCAGCAATAGTATTCTGAATCTGTCTCCCAAGCTCTAGTTTTTCATTGATTCTTCCCAAGAGGTTGTTGTACAAGATTCTGGCTGTTTCTGCATTTGCGTGCTTTTCACTGTGATTCAACATGAGCGCTTCCTGAATGACACGGATAAATGAGCATGACTCTCTGAAAATAATATATTCGTCACCAGCAGCATCAATCAATTTTGTGTCCAAATTGAATTTATCTTTCACATCGAAATCGGACGCTCTACCAATGAAACGGGCCAAGACACTATAATTTGCAGAAAAGTCAGAGAAAGAGAAGTCGTTCGAGGTCTGTGAGGGCTTCCCCATCACAAGCTTTTCTTTTTCGCTGAGGCCTAAAGTCGGGGGCAAAGCCGTGTGGCTGGTCAAATGGTGATCATTGCATTCCGTATCCAATAACCTTTCTGGGATCTTGAATGTGAAGTACCGCTTGTACAATACCCCAGGCTCCAATTTTCTGCCCGTGATATAGAGCTTAGCATTGTCAATGGGATCAATGGTTTCAGGGCATGAGTTTTCATCATCATAGTTCTCAGAAATCAAGCGCTCGATCCTGGAGTCTTTCCAAGATGCAGCGAAGTCGAACATCTCAAGGTACTTTTTCACTTTCACTTGCTTCTTCTTAGCCGTATGTTCCTTGCCCGTGAGAGTGAAGTTGCCTTCAAAAAGAACATAGAACATCTTGAAAGGGAGCAGAACGGCGCAATGGTTTTTGATGAGCACGTATCCGTTCAAAAAGTCGCCCTGCTTATACTCGAAATGCAGAGGGTCTATATGCTTTGGAGCCACGCCAGGCTGGCCCACATCCTCTGTGAAGTGAACTGAAAGTTCCACATTTTGCGTATATGGATTGCTCGACGACGAGAAATTTCTCAAGTTATCGATGTTATCCAAAAGTGTTTCTCTCCAATGGTTTGTGGACTCATCCGCAATAATGAGACTAGGGCTAGAAGCTGACAGGGCATCATCCGAAGCGGGATCTGGAGCAATATTCGGAGCATCAATATTCACAAGATTCTCGTACGATGTCACTGCGGTTGACTCTGTTGGCGCGTCATTAGATAGATGAGAGGCTGTATATGTCGATTCATAGACCGAGGCAGACTCTCCATATTGTGGAGGGTCTTGGCCGCCACTGAATGCATTTTGGTACATATCGTAGGACGGGAGAATGGACCACACTGGGTCTTCTTTGCGGCAGGGTTTTTCGCTCATGGGGAGTTGTAATGGAATCTAGAATGAAGAAGAAAAAAAAAAAGACACAAGAAACGAGAAACGAGAAATGAGAGAATTGAGTCTCTTTATCTTGATTGACAATATGATGGAAAGCGTTCTTGCTAAGAAATGAGGTCAGCGGTGAAAACGATTGTGAAGGGCTAATTGAAAGCAAGGTAATGAATCGAACAGCACTCGGGTTTTCACTCAATGGACCAAGAAGAAACAAGAAACAAAAAAAGAATTGTCAAAACCGCTCAGCAGGCCGCGGTAAGATTATATAAGTTGAAAATCTGTGACTGCAAAATTACGCTCCATGACTCAATAGACCGCTCTTGAAAGCCGCGTCAATGTGCGCAGGAATTCTGATAAGATTCTCGGCTGCTTCTTTGCAATGGGAACACACATGATCAGACCTGGAGGGCTCTTTGTAGTATCTGTAGAGGTAGTCAAAAAATTTCGTGAGTTCCGATTTTTCGCGGTCAAATGAAATGACCAAAATATAAATGCTTCTATTATACAATATACTCAGGTAATTTGTTGCGGGCCCTGGTGTGGGGACTGCATCGGCGAGCCACGCGCGGGCCGCTTCAGCGCTGGAAATTCCACAGCCTTCTATCTGGATGATAGACTTCTGACAACAAGCGGAAATGGGAAGAATGAACAGGTGTCAAATATTTTCGAGCAAATTTAATCAATGAGTTGGGTTTCATTTTTCTCTTCTCCAGGACCTCACTTCTTTTTTCAAAAAAAGGACTTTGACTTCTTTCTTGACCCAGGATTAAAGAGGAAAGAAGTTGGAATCAGCTCGCGTACAAGAGCGGTGTACATGCTAAAAGCGCAGTTGCAAAAAAGCGCAAATTTTAAGAGGAGCGGGGCCGGAAAATCGCAAAGAACGAAGAAGTGTTTTGGGGATTTTGTTGACAGCGATAATATCCAAAACTTGGCTAGGAAATTTGAAAAATTAAAGACAAGAATATTTTTGATTTTTCTCTTTGCCTATTTCCCTTTTCTTTTTCTTCTTTTTTCTTTTTTTGCTCCTTATTCGACAAAGGCAATAACGTCGGGGGTTCGCTGGCTCTGTTACGACGGGGCGCTTGGTGTGTGCCTGGGAGTGTATTAAGGATTTCTGTGTATAGTACATAGTTTTCGTCTGCCGACTACGGTCCGCGACCCTTCAATACATATGTTTCTTTCAAAAAAAAAAAAAAAGGCGTTGGCAAATGTTTGGAGGGCTGTATTAGCACATGCGGAACGTGAACACTTTTTCTTTTCATGTGACTTGTTCCCCACCTTTGAAGTTTCTCATAAAACAAGAAAAAATTCTTTCGCTTTCAGGCTTTTTGTGATTTCTTAGTAATTCCTTAGAGTGTAATCAAATAAACAAGTCCCACACCAGCTCCGATTCGATCAGGGATATCTCGGCCGAGCCTCAGCAGGATCACTAATGAACCATGCTGAATTTATTCACTTTTTCTTCGTTGAGATACGAGTTATAAATTTCGGCTTTACCGTTAGCGCCAGCCACAGTCTCCTTGTATGACTTGGATACAATTCATCTCGAGCTTGAACCTTCATAAACAGTGGGACTTTTTATAAAGCCCTAGTATTACAAAACATATCAAATTTCAAGGCTCTGAGGCCATGCAAGGATAGAAAATTAGATATCATCGTGAATCTCAAATTTGAACTTTGGCGCCTCTATGTACGATTACGCAACATTCAGCATCATTAGCTCGCATAAGATGCTAGTAACCATGAAGGCTCGTCTTAAATCTGAATCACCAAATGTCACTGGAATGAAATTGGTTTGATAGTTCGATTTTCGGAGATTATGTCTCACACTTTGAAGTGCACGAGTTCCTTAGAAAAGCTGATTGATAGGAAATGCACAACACAAGAGCACGAAAGGCACCAAAAGCTCAAAAGGTTTCGACTTTTGTCTGACGAAGACTGCAACATGATGGCCACACCGTGTACAACATGAAAAGACTGTCTTTCTGGAAGGGCCAATGTGGCTTGCTTCCAAAGAAAAGGACTTGGCGAGAGAGAAAAAAGAAAACATCAACTTTACTCTGCATACACACTTTCATTTCGTACGAGATCAAAACGAGACCACTAATCTTGGGGTCGAGTCATTTGTGCTGGTTAAGAATGACACTCGTTCTATCAGTTAATCATCTCTAAAGCCCGAAATTTGAATCCCGAAGTTTGCGATAGCAAAATCTCGAAACAGTTTTGGTTAGTTTACTTAGTGGCATGATAGAGAAATTTTGAGCTTAAAGTAGAGTATCTCTTTGCAGTGGAGAGCGATAAATAGTTCACAAGCTCTTCGAAGTCCAAATCTCGATGTCTTCTGTCAACTATTTGGCTCTTTTTTAATTTTGAATGGACGAATGGCAAAGTGTGCCTTCTCACAATGACTGTCATTTACATGCTCATATATTCCATCGTAATCAACATTCCAGCCATTTTGAGCAGCACAGACTTCAGAAGGTGACACCTATTCGAAATGAGAAAATGAGTACAATCAGGTTAAAGTCATCTTGTCACTAGTCTCATCCAGCCCCCATGAACTCCTTATCATGAGCGTTCTTTCAAAATATTTGAGCCTGTTCCCATATAAATTAACGTGAGCTCCTTCTTCAGCCAAGAAAAAGGGGAAGGGGGAAAAAAAAATAAAACGGGAAAATGCCAGTCTTGCCTTTTGAATAAAATGCTATTTCCCAGTATCTCTGCCGAGGTAAGATTCACGAAAGTCCATGATGACACACGCAGAACATCAAGGAACAAAGCCTCTCATATGCGAAGTCTTTCTATCGTGATAAACCCAGAGGGCACAGGCTTGAAAACTGACTTGATTTTGCTTGAATGAATCTAACGTATCAAAGTTTCATTGCGAACTGAGCAGGTAAAGTGTTTCGACAAATTACGAGGGATCCCTATTTGTTTTTACTTGAATTTTTGCGTTGATCTAAAAATGGAAGCCAACTCGAAAAAAGGGTCATCACACTCATCAAAAAATCCCTCAGTCCATGCCTGAAGTTGCGATCGGCACTCACTTTGCCCTTCTTGCATGAAAATATTTTCGCCCCGTAAAAACACAGGCCATCATAAAGATATCAGAGTATATATTCTAACATTGGAATGCAATTCTTTCATGAAAAATGGCATTCGCTACATCGAATGTCAAGCTGAAAAGCAGGCAACGGAAGAAAAGGCTTTATCTCAAAATACTGGACTTCAACAAACTCGGGCCAATTATTGAGAGTAGGGGATGAGGCCCAAAATAACACACCGCCTTGAAAAACGCCTTCACATTTTAGGTCGCGCGGCATATGATGCCCGCCTTAGCGCTCGTAACGCATACTGATACGAAGAAAAACCCCCATTTGAAAAATGGGCGAGCGAGATCATGCAAGCCTAGATCAAAAAAAAAAAAAAATGATACGAGTCGGGGGTAAGGGGCTACGAGTGGAGTTGTAATGGGAAATCAGAAATAAAACTCGGAAAAAGGATCGTCTAGATCGAAGATAAAATCGTATTGAGATAACAAGCGAGATGGCGCGAGAATGAGGAAGCAGAAGAAAATGCAAATAAAATGAGGTAAAAAAATAGCGCCTCACACGCTGAAACCAACACAATGCATTCGATTGAGAGTTGCATCGCTCATGTATGTTTCTTGTTGCCAGGAAGGTTTGTTGATCACGCCTGTCGTCGTTTAAAAAAATCTCAGTCATGTGATAATTTGGGCTAGCCTGTCGTTGAGTAAACATGTGTATTGACCTACAGCATTGGAAAAACTAAACCGAAAGCAATGTAAATTGAATGACTCCACAATTAGCGTTTTTATCATCCGCCCACCACAACATTCCGAGCGATTCAAGACAACAGTGAACCGTTTGAGTCCGAGGAAGGTCCAAAGAAGGAAACGACGAAATATCGCAAAATTGTTGAACATTTGTTAGCGAATCAATTCCGAAAACCGCCCCAGTAGAAACGCCTAAAAAAATCTCTACCGAGCCATTAAGGCGACAAAAAAGTGAAAGAGGGTTTCGCCTAAATCCACAGTCGCCGCCTCGCCCGCGCCTTTTTTTATTTTTTTTTGTCAAACCTTAAAGAGTCAAGACTATTCCGGCCGAGTGCGCGAACTCAACCAATCAAATAGGTTATCGATAAAGACTAAATTGCTCAATACACTACGAGCCACGCGATTCAAGGCGTGGCGTTCCGATTGGGCAGGCCTAATCTGCAACGGGAGCAAACCATGCATTTCGCCCCATGTGGGCGCTCACAAAATCTCCTTAGTGCAGAGAGATGTGGGGCCCACGTGATTGCCGACAGTTCCCACACAGGCCGGGCAACGACGTGTGCCAATAACTGTGAGTGAATGAGGCTCTTGGCGGATATTAATAACATGACGTAGGGACGTATCGGGCCCGCTTTCGCCTATTCATTTCCTTGAGATTCTTGAGTTCTCCTACATATATTTTCTTTCGTTTTTCCATCACCTTTATCTACTGCTTTTCCCGCTTCCTGATTTATCTTCATTCTGCTCCCCTGTGTTTATCTTTTGAGTGTCCCTGCCCCCTCGTTTGAACTGCTTGCATTGTCCATTTCTCCTGGATTTTGATCCACTTGCTTGCACCATATCAATTTCACTCGTTCAGTTTCTGCCTCATACATTTACAGCCTACTCTGGAAGATTCAACAAACGGGTCTTTCAATTCTCACATTCGTTCTCCCCATACCCAGCCATTGCTCATCCTGACCCTCAGCACTCATTTGCCTGTCGCGCCACACCACACAACAGAAAAATGAAGCCTTTTTCTGCATCTTTGGTATTCACTTTTTCGGCGCTTTGCACGCTGGTTTTCTCCCTCAACATCCTCCTTTCGTCTACAGACTCATGGGTCGAGAAGAGCGCCCGATACTTATACCCAGCCTTGGTTGAAGCCGGCCACAATGTCGTGTTTGTTGGCTCTCTCAACCCAACAATGGAGAGGCACGAAACCACAGATCCGTCGGCTGATGGAGTATCGAAAGAACTGGAGAAAAATAAACGGTTCAATTCTCAAGAGTCTTCCCAGCCTGAATTTGGTCATTTCCGCCATTTGGAAGACACAAATCAGCAATACTACCAAGCAGTAAAAAAGCTCAATGCTCTTTCACGTGGAGCCAAAAACGTCATTTCACACGCTGAGTCTCTGGCGTACGACGCAAATGTACTTGAAAAAACGGCCGGTCTTGTCAGGAACCGGGCTTATGGGCAGGACCCATTAAACCCGGATTTCTGGTACGTCGACTCCATGCCCCTCCAAGCCTTGACTGTAGCCTTTGATGTGATTCTTCCAAAACACAAGCCTGGCTTTATGCCGGACTTGGTGCTCCTTGGCTCGAGCGAAGGGCTCAGCTTGAGTTGCCAGCAGCCAGAACTGCACTCAATGATTGATCTTATAGATTTGGCGACGCTTGAGGATGAACTAGAAGCAATGAAATTGCTTGCTCAGACAAAATCATATCCTGTGGTATCGGTCTCTTCTGGGGATCTGTTTCGGGTTTATTACGAAAACGAGAGGTTCTTCAATGTTGAGGCTCCGTCTTACAAGCAACTGTTCAAGCAGAACCTGATCTCTCATACCACCCAGTTTGTGAATTCCAGAGTCTTGGAATTGATAGAAAAGGTTATTCCACACATGAAAAAGGGCCAAGCCCTTAATGTGGACCTCCCGCCTATGAACCTGGTTTTGTCCATGTGCTCCACTGATGGAAATGCAGGACCCAGCTTTGTGCAAATGCAGAGCAGCACTAAAAGCGGCAACTTTTTGGGCCAGGTTGTGGCCGTGCCGGTCGTGAGCATTCAAGACGATATGGTAGTGTCCAAAGATAAGGCTTTTTACAAGATATCGGAGTCTTTTAGTGTTCCGCAAAAGATGCCTGCGTTAGAAGTCTCTCGCATTCATCACCTGTTCCTCAACTCTCGAGACTTAGCCAAGCAAGGTAGCGAGCCACTTGAAAACGAAACAGATGGGCTTCAAGATGCAGAGGCTTCGTGCAATGCAGAGAAATTCGCCGAATTGAGAAGGTGTAAGATTACTCTCTCCTTGGATAACCTAGTTGGAGGCAAGAAAGTCGGGAAGGATGCACTTGATGCGTTGAGACATCTTTGAATATAAGCCGAAAGGTGAAGTGTCTCGTCTTTCAAAGTGCCTCTGGTGACGCATGTACCTAATGAAATTTATAGAATAATGAAACTAATGATTAGAATGTGGTGTAGCGTTGCATCGTAGTCATACTTCAAGAGAATTTAGTGCGGAAACATAAATGCACGAAGTAAGTGAGGAGGTCTTCCACTTACGCTTATTATTGACTGGACTCTGATGTCAAGAACGAAATACACACCCGCGATAAGGATTACAGTGAAGATATTCCTTCGTTTAGTGGGTTTCATGTTTTGTAAAAGTCATCCGCTCTTTCTCGGTGACTTTTTTCTTCTTTCTGTCTAATTCATCTGATTAAATGACTATAACTATAGCATCAAAAAGACTCTGAGCAGCTTCCAAGAAATGTACCTAATGTCGAACTCGGGTAAATTGCATTTCTCGTCTCACAACATCATTTTTCGAGCCAACCTATTCTTGGACTGATGGCTTTATATAAGTGTCGAATATAGCGGAGACCTTAAATGCCGCAGATGCTCAACGTTAAAGCCAAAGTGATAAAGGTCGATCATAATAAAGATCTATATTCTGTTGTCATCTGTGGCATTTGAGCTTTAGGCGGGCTTAAATACATGAATATTACATACATTATATAAATATTACATACATTTAACACAAAGCACCCGAAAAAGTTCTGGCTCTCAGAGTACGGGCTTCAACCGATTTGTGAGCTTCTTTGGTTCCATAAGTCATTCGATTGAAGGCCTTAACTAATGGAATATTGTATAAGTATTTCCAATTGGCTTTGGCTTTTTTTTTTTTTGTCTGATTCATCTGATTAAAGGACTAAAACTATAACGAAATTATATAAAAACCTCTAACCAGCTCCCAAGGAACGTACCTAGTGTCTAACTCGGGTCGCCTCACGCCGTTGGCAGAATATTGTTTTCCACGAAAGTGTTGGGGTCTTTGCTTATATTGCAGAACTACATTTATTAACCTCTCGGAATAGATGAGAGGTCGTATCAGCAACTCTATAATTTTTACAATGTTTTGATTTGTTTACCCACCAATTTTTCAATCGCAATGTAACAGTACTTTCCTAGAGATAAGTTTATCTCTTAAGGATAAGTCTGTTAGGTCACGTGCTCGGACCAGGAGTCCAGGGTTCGTGCCCAAGCACGTGACATCCGTCGTATGAGTGCGCAAACACCATATGCCGGACGGAGAGATGTGAATATATAGATAGGAAAGGCGCCCTGTGGTTACTAGAAGGGCAAGCTAATTTACCCAAGGAAATATCTGAATAAAGATTACTCTCCGATATCAGCCGTACGCTTCCGGTTCCTTTTTAAGTCTTGACGTCATTGGCCTATCCCGACGTCTGCAGCTCCAGCTGTAATCCTAAGACAGTATCCAGGAGTTCACAGATCTCTGATAAAATCCAGAATAAGAAGAGATAGATCCTATAACTATACATCCCGACAAGGATCATCACACGCAAGAAAGGCTCTGTGGCCGAGCGGTCTAAGGCGGCAGACTCAAGTTCTGTTATCGTAAGATGCGCGTGTTCGAATCACGCCGGAGTCAATCTTTTTATATATCAAAACTTTTTCGATATCAAGAGTTCAGCTTCTCCGATTTTTTTCTTTGGCGCAAATTTTCTTTTTGATTTGACAACGTCTCGAAAGCCCGTTTTTTCCGTGGCTAACTATGGTTTGGGCCGATCGAGGCACTGGCTCCGTATTCGGTAGTTTGTCAAGAAACTTCCTTTTTATGAAATTACGTAATAGTTTGAATCCTTTTATCAGATAAGTCAGAAAATTAAAGCATTTGATAGAAATACGATGTATTCTACCAATTTGATCAGATAAATGAAAGAAAAAAAAATCGGTCGGTGCGATTAAACTCCACAACTGGCTGTGGTGATTCGCTGACGCTCACGACGTCTCACGTGACTGATAACGGCTTATCGTTGAATGCAAAAATAACTAAACATTGCTTGAACTCGGAGTGATGCAAACAAACATTTAGATAATTCTATCCACAAACGATCAGATATATCGCCACTATGCCAACTCTAATACCCACGGTCTCAGTAGAGTCCGCGGCATACTCGAAGCTTCTGCGACAAGATCGAGCAAAATATAAAAAGTTGGGCACTCTCTCATGTATTTCTTTGATTACAAACAAAATGATCGGCACCGGCCTTTTCAGCACACCGTCGATTATCTTCAAGTACTGCAGCGGCAACGTCCCGATTTTTTTGGCCTTGTGGCTTGTTGGGGCTCTCATCATCCTCCTGGGGCTCCTCATATACTTGGAGTACGCCCTAAATCTACCGATCCGGAATGGTGGAGAGAAAAATTACTTGCTTAGGGTCTTTCGTTCGCCTAAAGGACTCTGTGGGTGTGTTTATGCATTCCAAATGGTGTTTCTAGGGTTTAGCTCGGGAAACTCCTTCGCCTTTGGCAAATACATATGGTATGCTATTTCCGGCGAGCCTTCTCCAAACGACAGCGACTGGCCCGCCAAGTGGATTGGCGTTGCGTGTATCACATTTTGCATCTGGTTACACATAAAATTTCCGAGCCAAGGAACTGCGCTTTTCAATTTCTTGGGCATGTTCAAAATAGTGATTCTTTTCCTTATAATCATGATAGGATTTCTCGTGGGAATCAATGTGATAACTGTCCCTGTACTGACTCCGGAATTGGAACTTAATCCAAACTTGGCCTTGCAAGAGTCGCCGCCACTAAGTGCGTACTCTTTGGCCGTAGCATTACTCCAGGTCGTATACTCTTTCAAGGGCTGGGAGAACGCCAACTACGTGCTTCTGGAGCTCGAGGACCCGTACCAGGCATTGACGTTTACTGCCCCTTTGTCAGTGATTCTTGTCACGCTTCTATATTTTATGGTAGTAGTGAGCTACCTCATTGTGATTCCAAAACAAGAGCTTCTTTCGAGCGGAGTACTTGTGGCGGGCATTTTCTTCAATAAGATTTTCGGCGAATCGATCACCACGCGTGTTCTTCCTGTCTTGATCTCACTTCTGACGCTTGGGAACGTCATGGTGGTGTCGTTTGCGCATTCCAGAGTCAACCAGGAATTGGCCCAGGAGAACTACCTTCCGTTCTCCAAATACTTCCAGAATCTTAACCACTCTCTTCTTTTGCACTGGCTCATTACTGTGGTGATCTTGATAGGTCCTCCAAGTAACGAAATTTATGAATTCGTTGTCAACTTGTACATATATCCAGGCACGTGGATCAACTTGCTTCTCACGGGTGGCCTCATCTATTTAAAACTCAATCGAAACAAGGAAAAATGGGCTCAGAATGAAGAGCACGGAGAACCAGAGACAGCGGCAGAAATCATCATCCCCTCTTCTCCCGCGTCACGCCGAAGGGCTTCCGAAAGTGAGCACAGCGAGACTTCTTCCGTGGAGTCGATCCAGAGTTACACCGAGTTTGATCTGCTTCTATCTAACACGAGTTCAGCGCACAAGAAGAAGAACTCAACAACATTTTCCGCTCCTTGGATCTGCATTTGCATATTTTTGGCTGCAAATTTGTTTCTCGCCTTATTCCCCTTTGTGCCACCTCCGTCACTGGCCGATGTTGGAAAGATTCCATACTGGTGTTTTCCAGTAGTGGGCACCGGATGTTTGCTACTGGGCGCTGTATTTTTCTATGGCAGGATCTACGTTTATAAGGCGAAGGGGCGGGCTCCGCCATTGTATGAAGAGGGCCAGGACATTCTATCATGATTTCTTTGTGTAACTTTCCGTCAAAGCGGAGTCCAATATCCATGGGAAGGATACTATTCATGATCGATTATACTTCCCATATTAAAAAATATTAAACTCGAAACCGACAGTTAGCTTCGATTGTAAAAACCGCCATTTATGGCGCGTTCCGTGCAATATTGACAATTACTAGGAGGGGTGAAGAACATCCGGCCCTCAAACATTTAAACGTCACGTTCCTAACTTCCCAAAGATGTGAGAGATATGAGACATCAAAAGTTGAAAAAAAAAATTGAAAAATAAAAAACTAAAAGAAAAAAGAAAAAATATAAAAGAATACGTCAGAATGACTTTCACGTTTCTGAAAAAGCCACTCCATCCTCTCAAGTAAGAAAAGAACAACGGTTTGAACTCTTTGACCCTCTGGTTGATCATATGCGCGGGTGCTTGTCCTTAGAATCTGGCCGTGATTCTTTAAGTAAGACCCGCTTATCTGGCCCTCGGTACTCCACCTTTCGCGCCGCGACAGGAAATCTTCAACAATAAATCAGAACTCAAATTCTCACGAGACTTTCAGATACAATCCAATTATCGATTGTCGAATTGCCAATAAAGCAATCACCACGCCCACTTTCTAGCGCAGTGTTTCCAAGCGATCAATTTTTCTTGTTATTGTCATATTAATATGGAAAAATCCCCTCTTCTAGAGAGCTCCGCACCTGAAAGCGTGATGCTTGGAGATTACCAGTTGGCCCTCAAAATGTTCATGAACAAGGATATTCCCAGATCATTTGCGCTGATGAGAAAACTACAGCCCGCGGCATTTCGTGCCTTCAGCCGTGACTTGATCAGCGAGGACCTCTTCGTGAAGATCACCACATTATATTTAACCGAGGTCGGTCTTTTGTTGAAGCCCCAGGCTTCGGAAAACAATTTGCAAATGGGCAAGAATGAGCGTCAGGAGTTGATCGATGTCCTTAAGAATAACACCATTTCGAACCAGATATCTGACGTATACGGCTCAGTGGCTGATGCTCTGCTGGAACTCCTCTACCATGTTTTCTTGGTATACTACACGTGCCAGGACGTCATTCAAGCGGAAAATGAGGAGTTTGTGCTTGAAAAATTCAACATGACATATCACGCTCTTGAATTCCATAACCGTGAGGATGACCGCCACCTAAAGCGATGGTTTGATATGTTTGTGCTCAATGTTTTGCCCGATGCAGATGATTTCACCACCGCTTTCGCCATTGCCGAGATCAACAAGACATTCGGAGGACCTCTGACCGTGGCAAAATTGAAAAAAGTGCAGGAAGCAAAAACGCAGCAGAAGCAGGCGGAAGAAAAACTGCAAAAGGAGGCTAAGGCTCGTGAAGCTAAGCGGCTCGCGGCCGAAAAGGAGAAGGCAGCAAAGGAGGCGAAGGAGAGGAACTTGAAGTACCGGAGTATGAAGCAGATCAGAGCCGAGCAGGAGTCACGCGACACGGCAAGGTTGGCTAAAACCCCAGGAGATAATCGAGACTCTGCCCCAACAGTGCAAACTGTTCGTGATCGTCTTATCCATTTTTACCATCTTTCAAGAAACACGCTTCATCAAAACTCTCCCATGATTCTTTCGGTCATTATCATTTTTCTACTTGCCGGTCTGTTTTTGCGCGGCCGCAAATTGAACTTGAAGCAGAAATTGAAGGACACCTTGCTGATGGCATTCACGGTCACGTATCTATAGTGGATTACTATAATAAACTCATTGGGTTTGGTGAACCAGAGCTCATTGAAATTGCCAATATCAGACTTGTTTTTATGAGTCATGAGCGTTGATTGTAGAATAGACTGAAGGTGTGACTGACCGGTATCTGCTGACAATATAGACCGATCATAAAAAGACAGGAAGGTCGGGCGTCTCTGACTCGAAAGTTGCCGTCGAAGCGTTGTCCTCTCCAAGTCTACTTCTTTTGGTATTCTGCTGACCACCACTTGGTTTTCTCCTGAATGTTTCAAATGAAAATGGTTCATGGTCGGCTGAAAGATCAGGACCCGAAAATGTAGATCGCGTTTCTGTTCCTGAATTCCCTAGGTGCCCTTGGTTTTCTATGTTTTCTGTATTGCCCAGAGCCCCAGATTGCTTAGAATTTTCTTGATCGTATTCTCGAACTTCTTGATACACCTGGTCGTCAAACAAACTGCCAACATCCACTTCAACCACCTGGCCAGTCCCACCTAGCTCGGATTTCTCAAGCATATTGAACGCAATCAAGGTTCCTGGATAGTTTTTCGCTGCTGTGTTTTTGCATAGAAGCTGGATCGAAAATACCCCACTGAAATCCTTCATGATCTTGCACTTGGACGAGAGTTTCACGGCACGGAAGATCTTGATGAAGGAAGAGAAGCCCACGGTGGAAAGAACAGAATCAGAAACGGTACGTAAATCTGTATCGCCTTCCCCGTAAATCTCAAGTTTCTGGAGCATCGTACGGGCCTTTGGGTAGACGAGTTTCAGGTACCCAATGGCGCCCTTGGATATGAAATCCACCAGATTTGACTGGTGACTTGCAGCCTGTATCGTTCCCTGCGCAGAAGACTTGTTGCTCACTATTATATACAAATCTTCCGTGCCTAGATTTTGGAGATCTTGAAGCAAATTGGCTAGTATATCGCTCTGGAGGATGACCTCGAGCCGTAGAGCAGAGTGGTCAATTAAAAGGGCCGCTTGTTCGTTTGAACCCCGCGTCTGCAGCTCTGGGTTTTCGTCGCCATACGGAAACTCGATGTCCAAGTGGAACGTGGCAAACTCAATCTGCTCGCTCATCAATCGGTCCTCAAATTCCACCACAAGCGCATGCCCGTCGCCCCGATACTTGAGATAACACAACACGGTGTCTGGAACTGCGCCGGAATTGCCGTTATTTGCGGGTTTTCCTCTAGGAACGACTGTAGCAGCGGCTGCAGCAAACGCGTCATTGAGCATGTGTACGTTGATTCCCAACTGGACGTTTTTAGGTGGACTTCCATCGGATCCTAGGCTCTCGGTGTTTGTCCAATGATACTCAAAGGCCGAAAAGAGCGACGCGTCTACAGATACCTGTGCGTTCATGATATGGTTATATTCCGAGAAAAACGTGATTCCGTAGGGCGAAATCACCATCAAGGCATACGAGTGTATTGCCGAGATCAGTGCCAATACATCTGCCAAATGCGATACCTGAGAGGTTGCGGCTGCAAACAGAAACTCTGGCGTCTGTGGCGGCCGCTCTGAAAACTGGTCCAGATATTCATGAGACTGGCTTCTTTGTGACTGGTCTCCATCGCTGTCTCCAGGGGAAGATGGGATGAAAAGCTGGGACATTGAAGAGTTGGGTATTTGTTCCAATAATGCAGAGTCCAGATCCATACGCGTCTCGAGATGTGCGCGATAGAGCTCATAACCATGTTCTCAAGTGAGAGAGATGATTATTGGCAAGTGGTCCGAGTGATTAATAATGATAATTTTCACACGATGAGTTTGAGTATTGGATGGGGTTCATAATTGAACAGCTAAAATGAAGGCGAGTCATTTCATTTTTTTTTTTCTCTATATGTTTTGTTCTTAGCTTTCTCGTGGGGGCATATGAAGACAGGCCAGCAGGTTTGTGCTGGGTGCCGATTCTTTGCAGCCCAAGGAATATGCTCCTTTTCGATTTCGAAGGAAGCGAGATAAGGTCTTGTTGATATACACGAAATCGTTATACAGACAAAAAGCGTTACAACAGTTTTCCTGTAGTCCATCGATATCTATGAGCTGTCGATATTTCTTAGCATGTTTGTTAGAGGCGAAACGGTCCTCAAAGCAACTGCCCAGTTCCCGATCTTTTCGTAATGCAGAAGATTTTATAAGGTCTTGTATCATTTTGTGAAAAATTATTGATTTTCCTTGCCAATTCAATGGTAAACAACTAGGCGCAACTCTGAGGTCTGACTAATGGTAACGATGCGGAGTGCAAGAAGTGAGATAATGAAATACATTGTGATAACTCTCCTTTGTATTATGAATTTCATCATGTCGAGTCAGTCCTGAAACCCAGAGCAAAGCAAAGGACACTCAAACACTCTCGAATTTCAATTACATCAGCATATTTCAATTAAAGACCATCAACATTAGCCATTGTCAAAGATTGCATCATCTGTCTCGATAGACGAGTCACTAAGATACATAAAATCAGCAAAAACCTTCCACGAAAACTGAACCTACGCTTGAATCAAAATTAAAATACATTTATTGTTTTGATTTTTCTCTTTAACTTTCTTTATTGAACCCCCACAGCGTCATTCATGTTGTCTCTCTATAGAGCCCCTTCTCAATACACCGAGATGTAGTTATCGATTCTATTCTTCTGGTTTTGGGCAATGCACTCGGCGATCCACGTGATATTGCGGACCTCCTGTTCCTTCGACCGCAACCAGGCCCAAACGCTCGACAACGTGAATTGCTGTGTGAAGGCGTTTTTGTTATACTTCATTTCCAACAAGTAGAACCAGTCCTCGATGTTTTTCTGGCCGCCGGTGCCCTGGGAGTCGCTGAAAATCTCCTTGAATTCGCCAATCGACTCCACAACGCTCTTGATCTGCTCGACTTCCTCGGCGTTGGCCAACTCGTTATGGTAGATGGGGTATAACTGGCCAAACTGAGGAAAAAGACCAAGCTTGTCCTCGGGACTCAAATCGGGGTTGTTTAAGGAGTTCAAGGCAATGTTGATCACGCGCTTATCCGCTTCGAAGTTCAACAAGCGCGTCATGATCTCGAGGTCCGGCCCGTCGAATTCCAGCTCGACAAATTTGATGAACGCCTCCAAGTAGTTCCGGTATAACTTGTTCCGAATGATTTCGATGTTCAAGTCGTCCAAATCGTGGAGCGTCAAGCAGTCCTTGAAGAACGGCGCCAACGGGGTGTCGACCAAAACAACGTCGTACAACGAGTCTATGTCGGTTGCTGTAGATAAGGTTGGAAGCGTGTCAAACCAGCCCAAAGGGTGGCACTTGGGCAAGATATCGGCCAAGTCACGGTCGTGCAACGACCCGGTGATCATCAACAGCACGTTGTCGATCATGTATCCGTAGGAAATAAAGTCCAAGAACTTGGCCAACTTTCCTGTGCTTTGGCTCCGCAAGTACTGGAACTCCAGGTACATTCTCTTGGAGAGCCGGTCCTGGATGATAGAAGTCAGCAAGGGGCCGGCCTGCGACGCCAAGAAGTTGCCGTAGTCGGTGGCGGAGAGTTGCAACTTCAAGTCCTGCAAAGTATCACACTGAGTCAAGTTCACATACTGGTTCAGAGTCAAGAGCCCGTTGCGGTACCCTCTGACCACACCCTCGACGTATCCGTAGTCGATGTTGAAAAAAAGGCCCTCCATTTGAAGCTGAGACGAGGATAGATATTGACCTGGAATGTGACGAAAGGTTGGGTGTATAGTAAGTATTTAGAAAGCTCAGACAAGAGGCTCGTTGATAGCGGCCGCACACGGGCGATTAGAGGAAAGTGTGCCGCGCACGACCAATAACGTAAAGGGTATCTATTGAATGCAAAACTGTATTCGGTGGGTAGTCCAAGGGATATTTTTGTTTACATTGATGGGTGGCTCAAATTGTTTCTGGAACCTTTCATTTTCGAGGCTTTTCCTCAATTCCAGAAGGCCTTTTTCAGTGACGTCAGGGATAACTCGTGTCGATTCACCTACAATACACATTCGTAGCAGAAATCGGTCGATCTTAATTCAAAAGTGAGTAGACTTATTTATGAGTGTGAAATTTTACTGTAACATTTCACTAGATACAAATTACTGCTCCGCTGATTCCTCTACACTCGGCGGACCTGTTACCTTTCTCATTCACTTAAGACTACTTGGCACTACTAAAACTGCACTTTTCACACTATATTTCGCAAGCCCAAGAATAATTCCGAGAATTACACAGCTGTTACCCTCAAGCTTTCCTATGGGTAATTCGTTTCCTATTCATCAGCCCTCCACTTGAGGAAAAGTGAGGATTATCATCAAGCAGAAACTGGAGTGTCAAAGCAGACATTGGTGTATCAAGGCAGACCCTCGGAATTGCAACCTCAGGGCCTTTTGCCTGCATATTTCCCAACAACCGAGGGCTTCTTCCTAACAGCTCAGATTACTACCCGTGTTCCAAACTCAACTGACTGATTTCCAAAGCATTTCTGGCGGCACATCAGGGCTCAATATATATAAATACTTCGATCTAAAAGTTGCTCATCTTTTTCTAACGGCTCTTTCCAATACTCACTCACACTCTAAGATGTCATCCTTGCTCATCAATTGTCTCAAGGAGAACCTTGACCCGGCCCTAGTCTCGAAACTAGAATCGGACGAAAGTCTTAGAAACGAGGCCGAGTCGTATCTCAATACGCTTTTGATAAACGAGCAGCTCCTTTCGACCGACCTGTTCGGCAGCTCAAGTTCCGTTGTGCCGGGGCAAACCACACTCACAGAGGAGATCGCAGAGCTAGATCTGCGAGCAAGACAGATCGAGTTGAAATTGGCAAAGACGACCAATGAAAACCGCGAGTTGATCATTGGCGTCAGCCAGGACTTGAAGGCCGTCTCAACAAAAATAGACAGCAGACTCGACGCGGAGATCAATGCCATTCTTGTGAACATAAACGAAATGCATTTGAAATCCGACTCACCCGTCAAAACCCGGGCTACCGAAAAGGCAGCAGCCGCCGCAAACTCCGTGCTTTTCAACTTCGACTCTGTTCTCGACATACTAGAGCTTCCGACGCTTTGCAAATTGTGCATTTTGCAGGGAAACTACCAGGAGGCGTTGGAGATCTCGATGACGGTCAAGATGCTTATTATCAAGTTTCCTGAGTTGCAGACTTTCCGTGAAATCGAGAAGAAAATCAAGATCGAGCTTCAAATTATGGTGAAAGGATTGGTTAAACTTCTCAATACCAACTTGAAACAATCTAACATCTTGAAGATCTTCCAGATCTTGAACCGTCCCGATTTGCTCAATATAGCCAGAGGGGCCGGTGCTGAGGCGAACAGCAACGGGACAGGAAACGAAGATAAAACTCTTAAAGTCATCTACCTCAACTCTCGGTACAAATTCATCACGAGCGAGATCGCATCTTTGAAGCCGTTGCTCAAATTGAAGAAACTCACTTATCTCAAAAGATGCATTGAGACGTACCGGGAACACCTATCTAATTCTCTATCGATATATCATGCGATATTCCATCCTGTCGGCCAGCTGGAAAACGAGAGCGAAGATCGATTTTTGGCTCACTCGTTCGTCAAAAGTTTGGTCAACATCCTTCTCGCAGAGTTGAGAGAGCATTTCGGAAGCATTGGCGCTTCTCACCTGGAGGAAGACTCGGAAATCAAGTCTCAAAAAGACGGTGTAGTGCTTCAGCTCATCTACCTCTGCAAGTCTTTGGATAAGTATGGCTTGAACTTCGAAAGCATGATCGCTTGGGAACTTTGCTATGCTACGCCCCAGCTTATGAGCCAGAGCGATTGGTCCAGGAATTTGACAAAAGTCAAGAAGTTCCGTTCTTAAGTGCTCATGAGTTCGTCCTCATTATCGAAGGCTATTCAAACCAAACAAGTAACCCAATTCCCTTCTTCCGAGATGGCTGCTTGACTTCAAGGCCTTCTCATCGAGTGCCGAGCCAATCAACTCTTTCTTTCGATCCTGGAGATCTCGGATTCTATCTTCGACGCTGTCGCGAATCAACAATCGATAAACGTTGACAGGTCGCTGCTGGCCAAATCTATGTGCTCTGTCCATGGCCTGGTCTTCCACGTAGGGGTTCCAGAAGGGGTCCATTATCACGACGTGCGAAGCACACGTCAACGTGAGTCCGACATTTCCGGCCTTCAACGAGATGAGTAATACACGTGGGGTTCCTTGGTAGAACTCGTTGATAGTGTTGTTCTTGGCATCAATATTCATGGACCCATCATATCTCAAGAACTCGATGTTCTCCAGCCTGAGGGCATGCCCCATGAGATCGAAAGTGACGGTGAAGTGCGAGAAAATAATGATCTTTTCGTCTGGGGTATCTGTAGTGATCTGCCTTATGATCTCTAGAGTCTTTTCCATTTTTGCAGATGGTGTAAAGCCTTGCTCTCTCTCTATCAATAGCTTCACCTTCTCGGAATTTGATGTTTTTCGCGTGGTGACAACTCCGTAGATGCGCTGGAGACTATAGTAATCCAATCCCTCCTGACAAACCTTTGCATACATATCGTAATCGACAAGGTCCGACGACGACATTGACATCTTGCAAGAGACACAAGTGGGCGCCTCTTGCATTGAATCCATCAGAGTAAATAGCATGCTAGCACATCCAGAACAAATCATGTGACCACAATTGGCCAATATAACAATTGAATCTTCACCCACCACGTCAAAACACATGGGACACGTATGTTGCAACTCGCTGACCGCGGTGCTATTGGAGACTGGGTCCAATTTCAAATCCCTTTCGTCGCTTGTTTGTTCGCGCACCCTTTGCTTGACGTTTTCGCCCATTACTGTGATTCTCCTAAACATCAGCTCCCAATTATTAGATGAGCCTGCATTGGCTTGTGCATTGAGCTCTCCGACCTCCACCAAAAACTGATGTATACAAGCTTGTCGCAAGCGAAGAAGCAACGTGAGAAATGAGCTGGAGCCCTGATTTACTGTCGACAGCATGAGCTTTCTTGCCTTTTTCTGAATGCCTTTTTCGAGATCCTTGTAATATTCTAATTCCTCGTCTTCCATCTTGACAAATACAGGTGTGACGGTTTTTTCAGGAAGCTCAACTAGAGGCTTGCCATCAACTTTTGAGTCCTTTGTCCGGCGCAACATCACTGCCAGCAAGACTGCGCGGAGTTTTTTCATCGAGGCATTTCTATCGTAGTCGTCAAAGTTGTCGCTGTCGGATTTGAGGGGCACGGTGATATCTTGCTTAAACTTCGATTCCTCGTCATATGGCCTGCACTGGAGAAAACGTAGAATAGGATAGAGATCGTCGATGGTGTTCTGCATGGGCGTACCTGTCAAGCACATCCGATGCACTCCACGTAGACAGGCCACGGCTTTGGAGGCCTGTGAAAGTTTATTGCGGACATATTGCGCCTCGTCTAGAACGATCCTGAAGAAGTTGGATTGTTTCGAGTAGAACGGAGACATATACTGCTGCCCTCCAGTGCCGCGGACAGGTAATGCGTTTTTTCCCCTTGTGATGAGTGCCTGTTCCATTTCCTGCTGGAAATGCTGCTTGAACTCGGATGCGAGAGTTGTATAAGAGGTGAGGACCACGTCGTAATCAGCCAACTGGCTAAACGAGGAAAATCTCCGACGCTCCTGGCCATGGAAAGAAGCGATCTTCAATGCATTAGAAGGCTTAATTTTCGCCTTCATTTCTGCATCCCATTGCCGCAACAAGGAGACTGGCCCGACGATCAATGTTGTCTTGCACGATGGGTCTGAGGGCAAGTTTGCCATCATCACTGCGATTGTCTGCACTGTCTTACCAAGACCCATATCATCTGCAAGAATGCATCCTTGCTTGGCTTTTTCCTTCAGCAAAAGCCAAAACAAACCGCGTCTCTGGTGGTCTAGAAGCTGAATTGAGAGTGCAGAGGGCGTGGGCGACATGCCTTCCACCTTTTCCTCCCTATATAGATCTTTGAAGAGGTCTTCGAGATGCTCGTGATCGGTGTTCACAGGGCGTGTCATGTAAGGGTTGACGTTTGTCCCGTACATGGAAGAACTACTGACATCTGAGAGAGCACTTGAGGCACCGGCCACCAACGTCTCAGATTTCGGGGCAAGTTTAAGGTTCTTCACCGACTCGGCTATCGAGCGGTATCTCCGCACTTTTTTCAGGCGCTGAAGCAGTTGGTCTGCGAGCCGAAGCCTATCATTTACATGCTTGAGGTACTCGGCCTTTAGTGCAGTCTGATCGAACGTGAGCATGGAAATCTTGCTCCTCATGTTTCTCACTTGGTCGTAGTGCTCCTTAGTTTCAGTTTGGAGCTTGGTCACCTGTTTATCTAGATCACGAATGTATGTCTGGATTTTCGGCGCTTCAAACCTCATGAAGTATTGTTGGGTCACGCGGTCCTCTTTGGTCGTGAGTGGACTCTCTTCTGGAGACGTTGAGGAAACTGCGCCAGCGTGGAAAACAGGCGCTGGCTTATTGAATAGGGACTGAGTCGTTTCCACTGGTTGCATTGGCTCATCCAAACGCACTACTCCCCCATTTTGTGTAAAGGGAATTGGTTGGGTAACTGGCTGAGTATTTGGGTGAGAAATCGGTTGGGAAATCGGTTGGGAAATCGGTTGAACTTGGTAATTCGACTGGTTTGTTTGAAATGTCCCTATTGGCGGTATCGAGTAAGGTGCCATTGCCTGTGGCACCGGCTGTACAGGTGGTGCTGAATGACCTGACAAGGGTGGTTCTTGAAACGAGCTCTTCTTGAAGCTTCCTATACGTTCAGCCTCTTCCTTGGACAAAATGGCGATCTCGTCGTCTGAGGAAGAATCATAGCTCCACGAGGGCCTCTCTTTCTTTTTCGTCAAATGGCCATTTTCTGAGTGATTATTTGACGATTCTCTGGGCCCGAAATGAGCTGCGTCATTTTCGTTGTGAGCCGGCGGAGAGTCTAGGTCAACTACTGCAGCTGGGTTCAAGAGTGGAGGGTGTATGAGTGCCAGCAGCGCATCGTGAAAAGTATCTTCACCGCTCGACTCATGCTGATGAGCTCCTGCGCCGTTAAGCGTATTGTTTTCGTCGCCTACAGTGTACGATATATTGCGAGACGCGGGCACTCTTGTACGCGAATCTTCATCTTCTTCTTCTTCGTCGCTGATGACGACAATTTCATGGGAAGAACCATGAAAGGAGCTTCCATTAGAAGCTGAGCCGTTAGAATCGCGAAAAGTTCCGGAATTTGGCGCCTGTTGCTCTGGAAACACGTGCAGTTCAGGTGCTGGAACCCGAGACTCCATATAAGTCTGGCCATCGACCGGAGTATCTTTCGGCGGGTTACTAAATGTGCTCAAATTACCGGTTGTATCCTCATCTTGCACAAAAAGAGTATTACTAGGGGCTGAATCGGCCTGTGGGTCGTTTGGCTTCTGTCTTTTGGCCGGAGGCTCATCTGCGTAGCGGGGAATAATTCTGGGGAGCCCGTTTTTGGAATAATAAGAAGGGCTTGGATCTGGATCAGAAGGCATATACGCGTTATGGGCTTGTAGAGCATTAAAAGCAGCGATCCGAGCCGATTCCACGTTTAGTTCTTGGGGCGGCCGCCCAGGCAGAGGCGTGTATATAGGGTCCTCGTCCTCGGATAAAATGATTATGGCATTATCGGAAATGTCCATGTTTGAGGAGGCGACAGATGGATGAGGGTTTATGGCTTGGTGCTAATTTGTAATATTTGTCCCAGGATTGTGAGATCGCGTCCGGCTGTTGAAGACCCGTCCCCGGAACTCGTATCGTGCTCGCCCTCGGTACTTAGGTTGGTCCTGCAGGTAGTCGATTATTCAAGCGTAGACGCGCGCCACGGACCCTCGGAACGCCCTTTTGTCAGGTGAGGTCTCTGATGCCAGGCTTCTGAATATCTGATGTATTGACAATGGGATTCGAGGGTACTCCTAATATGGTGGAGGCGAGAATGAATGCAGTTGATAATCAAAAATTTTAGTGCTATAGCAAGTGAGTACAAGAAGGTTTGCTTTTTTCTTTCTTTTTTCTTTTTCTTATTTCGTTCCATTAACTCTAGAATTTATGGTCCGGGGCAGCATTTTAGATACACCTCAAAGATATTTCGTCTGACCGAGCTCACCCAGTATTCTTCTGCGCACCCGCGATATGCTCTGTTGTTTATCCATTGTCCCATTGTGTTCCTAAACGGGCTTATATTTTGCCCATTTGGCGTTTTTAGTATTACGTGTCGGTGTGCCCGGACCAGTTTCAACTTCGTGTCCCTGCAAATAAGTGACACTGCTTTTCACGTTTCAACCAAGACATTCAACTTGTGGGTATCCCTTGTGGACAAAAACTGCAATTTTTATTTACACATTTCCAATTTGTCAAGACCCATCTACTCCAGAACCCAGCTCATTTACAAGTAGTCACCATTTTCTTCGAGAATCTTGTCGAGGCAGATTTCCAACTCCTTTACAAGTCTCTCGTTTTTCTCGTCAAACGCCAAGCCACGCTGGTAATCGGCACGTGCGTCCTCGTAGTTCCCCAAGAAGAAGTTGGCCACACCACGTCTCAAGAAGTTGTCGGGAGTACACACCATCATGTTGATCAACATATCAGCATCGTTGAACGCCTTCAAGTACTCTCTACACTTCAAGTATGCATCGGCGCGACTCATGAGTAAGAGCCCGAGCTCCTGTAACGTACCTTGGAATGCTTCGAACTTGCTTCGGCGGTTAATGATCTCGATAGCCACGCTGAACTGCTTGGCAGACTCAGGAAACTTGTTTTGCTTGAACAGAGCGACGCCGGACTCGTACAATTTCTTGATCATTTTCGACATATCCTTGTTGAAATTCTCGGGGCCTGGTCTGGGCGGCACGGGGGCTTGTATGTTCACTAGCTCACTGATCAAGGTGTTCATTTGGTCAATCTCTAGTTGAAGCTGTGGGGTCACGTATTCTGGGGTTTCCTTGAATTGCATGCCTTTGGTCTTGGCATCGTATCTGAGGTCGTACTCCATGTTGAAAGATTTGGCAATCTGGGTATAACGAGGAGCGAGTTTGGTGAACGAAAAGATGGTGTTACTATTGAAAAGATAGCCGTGTCTCAACTCTTAGCGTGCCAAGGTGTCCTTCGCAAATGTACGGATGTGCGGGAACAGTAGTGGGAAATTTTAGGACCTTCACGCGGCACTCCCTTCTCTTTTCTACTTCTCCAGGATCCGTTCGGTTTAAACTAGGCTGGGGAAATATACGGCGAAATTCTCGAAAACAATCAAACAATAACAATTTTTTTTTACTTCTACTGAGATCCAATTTTGCAATGATCTTTTAATAGTTCACTGTCTGTAAACTGTATACTATGCACTGTTGATCTGTGACCTTGAAAACTTTGGTGAATTGATTTTAAAGTATCAAGAGTCACAAGAGACGATTTTGTTGAGCACTGGGAATTTTGAGTGGAGAGCTTTATATCGGCTCAATTTGATGGTGGTTTTGCCTCATAGTCACGAGAGGCGAAAGGGCGATTTTCTTTGCCAAACCTAATTGTTAGCAGAAGTGCGAGTAAACAGCATGATAAAGACCCTCCGGACCTATTAGTTCAATTTGAATAGAGACTATGCTTCAAAAATGAGCAAAAGAAGTGAAGAGCAGTCAAGAACTAAATCCCGAACAAACAGAATAGACGAAAAAAAACAACACCATTCTTTCACCACTCGCTCTTTTTCCTCTGACCTCTAATCTCCCACAGTCACGTGCATCACGCACCTGTCGTTTTGCACCTTCATCCTCATTTTGCACCCAAAACGTATCCTCATAGAGTTGGCAAAAACAACCCCTGCTTACAAATTTTCTCAATCAGCAAGAGACTTATTTCATCATGACCGCTTTGGTTTCACCCTCTTCACAATACTCGGACGGGTCCGAATTTGCGATGTCGGACCTGTCCATGCTCGACTTTGTGCGTGATCTAAATGGGCAAAGCGATAATAGATTCACTGTCAACCATCTTCCCTTTGATATAGACACCCCGGTCATCAAAATCAAGGAGCGCTCGCTGTCTCCTGAAATTGATCTAGTGCCCCAATATCTTTATACGCCTTCTTCCCAGTTGATACCAACTGCCACCAGTTCCTTGTTCAACTATCGCACAGGTGGTAATTTCCGCAAAAAACTTAGCTCGCTTGGAAGTACGCTATTCTCAAAGACCCCTCCTTCTGGTATCCCGCAAGAGCTTTTACCGGCTCTGGAAAAGTCGGCACCTATCAGTCCGCGGCAGTCTGTGAAAGAAGACGCACATTCTGTGCCAGCTAAAAGAGGTTTTAAATTTCCTGGAAGATCAGATGCAGCGGCTAGAAAAACCAAGAAGGAGACTCGTGACGAAAAGGCTTCTAAGCCCGAGCCATCTTGGCTTAATTTGGAGTCTTCTACAGAACTGCCAGGTCCTGCTACTGGACCAAACCTTGAGCATCTGTTGCCCTTGAGTATTTCCGACCCTTTCTTATCTGATGATCCCAACGACCTTGCACTCGAGCCAGCTCCGGATAACAGACAAGAGTCAAACCCCAAAAAAGTATTAAATGAAACTGAGGTGGTTTCTCAAAATGCCCATCCTCCGGTTGCAGTTGCGAAACAAAGCGATATCAGTCATGTTGCGAAAAATTCTCCCAAAAGTCCAGACATCTTGAACCCTAGTAAGGCGGTCTCTAAAGCAAAATTAAAGACTAAGAAAGCGCCTCAGGCTGAAAAGGCAGACGAGAGAAAATTCGCAGCTGAAAGTGCAGTCATCAAGGCTTTGACCGGAATCAAGCTACCAGAGCAAGCCGAAAAAGAAGAAATTAAAGCCTCGGTTGCAAACCCCAGTCATAAACAGCTGGTATTCAGGGAGGAGGATATTTTGGACAAAGAAAGGGAGAAACACCCTGGTTCAAATGAGAACCCCTCTATCTCCGTTGATCCTTCAAAGCCACTGAGACCTGCGAGAACAGAGAAAGGTACAGCCGTGGATGTCAACTTCGAGAAAATGAAGAAAGCAATTAAGAATGCGAACCCTCCTAAAAGCACTTCTAAAAGTCAAGACGAAAAACGAAGAGCAGATGGAAAGGTGGAGACTGCTCAAAAAACAGAAAGCACTACAAAAGTGGAGATCACGCAAACGGGGAACGGCAATGAAAAAGGGGACGGCATTCAAAAGGTAGACGGGACCAAAGCTCACCCGAAAAAGAGCAAGAAAAAACATGCCAGTGGCCATACGCTTATCACCATCGATAACTCGCCGACCCCACTCCAGCTTCCAAGAGGTCGGCCTCCGTTAGCTATGATCAACATGCCTAAAACAGCTTTGCCTAAAAATGACTCGGAAGATGAAGGTAGTAGGTTAACTTCTGGCCCTCACAATGAGCACAATCGCCCTAGACATCCAATTTACGATGCACCATTGAAGGACGAAAATGCAGACACATTTCAGCAGAGAACGGGGCCGGGTTATCCTCCAGCTTTCGAGAGCGAAAAGCTATCTGACCAAGAGGCAGAATTGCAATACTCACCTTTTGTCGTTTCGGGACTTTCAACAAAAACAAAACCGCCCGAACCAACAAAGATCAAAAGTAGGGTAGAGACCCCAGGACCGTCTAGAAACGCTGCTTCTAAAGAGTCGACCAGCTCCGCTCGTGCCAAAAATTCTAGTTCCACTCTCTTGCCTCTGTGGACTAAATTTCAAGAGAGTATTCGGTCAGGTAAACGGAAGCTGTCTCCGATGCATAGACTTACGACGCTTTTCACTGGCACAGATAGCCAAAGCCAAGGCCAAAGCCAGAACCAAAGCCAAACAAATACAGTCTCTGATGGAGCAGCCTTCTTGCCCCGCGAGCCTGATAGGACTTGGCAGGAGAAGCCTACGGTACAGAGCTTGGGTGATATGTTTTCGAAACCCACAAAAACAGGTGCATTTGAACTGACGAGTGGCGGGGGCACCGAGACCCATAAATGGAGAAATCGGCTCCGGTTTGGCTTTTCTTCGCCAAAGGAGGAGAAAGTGGTGAAGACAAAACCGCCGATTATAGAACGTGAGTGGAAACCGGCGGTCAAAGAAAGTAAGCCTAAGAGTATTTTGAAGCCCGTGGGCAAGCAAGGCCTGAATCAGACCACACAAAGAGCCGAGGGTGGACCAGGTCATCCAGCAGGAAGAGGCTCAAAGAAGCAAGTGAGCGGCAATAGAAAGAAAGGTGGTAATAAGAAGGCATAAAGTTTCGTAAAATGTTACAAAGCGTCATTAAGTGAAAAAGGTGTTATAAAATGTCTTAGAGTGTTATGAAGTGCCGTAACGTGGCATAACGTGTTAAGAAGTGTCATGTAGTGTCATATAGTATTATGAGAAAGCATTATATGTCATAAAAGGTGTATACGATAGTGGTTAGCGAAGGGATCAGCAATTTTTCAAAGAGAAATATATAATATATACTGACATCACCAAGAGGACTATTTAGGAATAGCAAAAGAAAGGAGATAAAAAGAAAAGAAAAGAAGAGAAGAGAAGAGGTAAGTTACCAACTAAAATTGAAGCAAATCATAAATGAGAATAGAAAATCAAATTAAATAAGCTCAGCAAAAAAGCAGCTTTTATCACAAATCTCCCGGAGATCTCATGAAGACGATCACGTGCGGCGGAATTGATTACGCGCGTCGGGTCTCACTTATCAGTTGAGTCATCGGACGCGGCCAGATTTAAAGCCGAGCACCACTGCGAACATCGATAACCCGAACATATTTATAGGTCCTTTTTTCCCCACCTTCTGTTCCCAATTTGGTCTTTACGCAATTGAAAATTTATCAGTTTTAGGCTCAATTAATAAAGACGGACTGACTAATAACCTAAGTCTTTCTTTTATTCTCCCTTCGTTCTCCTGTTTCTTTAAGCCCTTGCTTCTTAGTTCTGGTACTTAAGTTTTAGTACTAAACCTCATCCATGTCTTTCGATTTGCAATCTTTGGTGAGACCTAATATCGCCAAGCTCGAGCCTTACCGGTGTGCTAGAGACGACTTCAAAGAGGGAATTCTTTTGGATGCCAATGAAAACACCCACGGGCCCGCACTCGAAAGTTTGTCTTCTTTTGAGGCAGCTTTAGAGCTCAATAGATATCCTGATCCTCACCAAATTGAGTTGAAAAAGCAGATCATAGCATTCAGAAACGGTCAGAAAAACAACTATTCGAAGGACTTGAAAGCCGGTAAGCTTTCTCCCGAGAACTTGTGTCTCGGAGTGGGCTCGGACGAAAGCATTGACTTGCTTTTGCGGTGCGTTTGTGTGCCTGCCAAGGATAAGCTCTTGATATGTCCTCCAACTTACGGAATGTACTCTATTTGCGCCGCAGTGAACGATGTGGAATTAGTCCGTGTTCCCTTGACGACGCCGGAATTCCAGATCGACACGTCGGCCATTTTCCTGGCGATTTCTGCCGATCCTACTATCAAGTTGATCTACCTCACTTCTCCCGGTAATCCTACAGGAAAGTTGCTCAAAGTGAGCGATCTCCTTGAGCTTGCCACAAAGGCCCGTGAGCTGTGGAATGGGCTAGTTGTCGTTGACGAGGCCTATATCGACTTTGCCACAGAAGAGGATGGCTCATCGCCCTCGATGTCTACATTGGTCAACGATCACCCGAACCTCGTGGTCATGCAGACTCTCTCCAAGTCCTTTGGGCTTGCGGGCATCCGTTTGGGTATCACATACGCCAGCAAAGAGCTTTCTCACTATCTCAACGCAATGAAGTACCCTTACAATATCTCGTCGTTGACATCTGCAGTGGCCATGCGGTCCACCAACCCAGAGGCAGGCTTGTACGTGATGCAAAACTACGTGGATCTGATCGTTAGCGAAAGAACCAAGTTGTTGGAGAACTTACAGAAGTTTGAAGGCGTGGGTCAGAATATCGGCGGGCTCGACTCGAATTTCATTTTGCTTGAGATCCTTGACAAATCAGGAAAGCCTTCCAACGAAGTGGCCCACGCCTTGTATACCAAGCTTGCGGTGGAAAATGCCGTGGTGGTCCGTTTCAGAGGTAAAGAGTTGAATTGTACGGGTGCATTGAGGGTCTCAGTAGGAACAGCGACAGAGAACCAGGAGCTCGTGAATAAATTCGAGAAGTGTCTCAAAGAGGTCAGGCAGTAGATTTTTATAGACGGAAAAAGATTATAGAGATTGAAGGAGCCGAAGGAGCCGAAGAAGTTGAGAACTATTGTGACGTAAATCATGCGAGGTATGAGACTGCCGAGAGCCGGAAAACTTAGCAAATAAAACTGTAGTTCGAATAAGACTTTGCGAATTGCTTAACCTGATCTCACATTATTCACCCTTTCTTTATAATTAGAAAATGGGCAATAAATCAAAGCGATTTCTCAATTTTTTTCGACTTTCTGACTTGTTATCAGTTCTGGCCTAGCTTTACTGTAAGTAATGCTTACAATAGCAATACAAGCCACTAGACCTCCAGGAAATAACAGTGTTAAGGTCATATAAATATTGATACATAGAATAATGAGTTGGAATGAGGAGTTGGAATGAACAGTCTCTTTTCTAAACAGATTTTGGGAAATGAAATATTACCTTGACTCGGCAGACTTTTAAGGTTCCACCACACTTCCTCTCTCTTCAACTTTGAAATTAAAATCAAGGCACCGCACTGGGCTGGTTTGCACATACTGCCCAAATTTTTCGCAGTAACCAAGATGAATAAGACATCTGAGTGCGACTCAAGCTTTGTTCAAAGCACTTTCGGAGAACTTTCTACCTTCTCACAGAGCTCCACATACCCCTAAAATCAAGACACACACAATATGCCCAGGCAGAATTTCGTTGGATTGGTCGTGTCGCAAGGGAAGATGGCCAAGACGGTCAAAGTCCGCGTGCAGTCGAAGGCCTATGACAAAAGAGTCCATAAAGATATTTTGAAGAGAAAAGACTACCTCGTACATGACGAAGGTGAGCTTTGCAAAGAGGGCGATCTTGTGAGAATCGAGGAAATCCCAAAGATCTCTGCGAGAAAGTATTTTGCTATTGCTGAAATCAAAGTGAATAAGGGTTCGCAGTTCGAGTTATACGAAAGACTAGCCCGGGAGAAGGTGGCGTCTGAAAATACCGAGAAGATCGCCCAGTTCTTGGCGCGCAGAAAACAGTATGAGGCCACGATCGAGAAGGTCGAAGATTTGAAGATCCTAGACCGTGTCACAAAGTCTTTTCATGATGATCCTGCTGCAGACAAAGCTAAGATTCTTGCTCAGATCAATGAAATAAAAGAGAAGTACGGCATCAACCTGTGGCCTACTATCGAACCAGTAGTCAATCTCGAGTTAAACGAGACGCTGCGTGACTTGTCTGTGTTGGAAAATAGGTCTGCTAACATCTCTGCTATCTTGGACAAGCTCATGTCTCCCGAACTTTCCGAACAGCGCCAGAAAATGTTGGAGCAGAGCACACAGGGCAAGTATGGCGATGTCAACGGGCTCAAAAAGCCCGTGCAGAAGAACATATTGAGAAAGTACGTGTTGGACCCACGCAACGAGGTACCTAATGTGCTTTAGAAGGATAGTTTTACTCGTGTACATAGCATAAGGAGAAAAGTTAGAGTGAGTGAAAGTAGATCGTGGTGCAAGTTACTGATAAATTTAAGCCTTGATGTCTTTTTAGACTAGAGTGCTCACAAAATGCTGATATTGTGGACGACAGAGTAGAGAAAAGTAAGCAACATGATGCCAAGTGAGAAGAACCGGGCAGAATTTTTGAACAATGTGAGCCTCAAAAAATAACTTGAACAAGTTTGAATTTGCGTGATTCACGAAATATATTACTAAAATCTCAAGAAGCTTTTTGTATATGAGAGTAAATACCTCGCCAGTTGTTTCGCGGCTCCACTTTTCAATAGCTCTGCAAGCATGCTCTGATGAAAAAAAACTGTTTATTACAAGAACATTGAGCATGTCATGCAATACTATGGGTTAACGCTTTTCATTTTTGGAGGGATCAGTTAAAATGAATGGGAATGATTCACACGGATTTTTGGAAAAAAAAAAAACAGAACTCGTATTTTCTAAGCAACTCCAACCTGTCGAATTTCCTCTAAGCTCGGCTTACTCGCACTCATCTCCGGCATCTTCATGCTCGGTGACATAATTGATTCAGAATCCTGTGCAAGGCCAATGCTTCTTCGGGCTGTTCTCGAACCTAATTATACAGAAAGCCTGATCGCAAATACTCATTTTAAAGCCTTGCATCTGTCTCTATAACAACTTCAAAACAATTTTAAAACAATTATCAAACTATTATAAAACAATTCCCGCCCGATCCCGGAAGCCCCATACATAATACCCATGCCCTTGCATCATGAGCAAGCTTAGACGACGCATGACCTCGGCCAAAGACTTGCTCGGTCCTCTGCAAAGCCACTCTGCCGCCGTCCTTAGCAAAGAAACCGTACTCAAATACAAAGAAAAGCTTCAACCAATCTTCCCGTTGGAATTTTTCGAGAATCTCGAAAACAACGACGCAGACGCTTCTGATACAGATCGTCGCAGAACACATTTCGTGCTCGAGCACTCGCTTTCTGTGCCTATAGCGACGGTATACAATCTCCATGTGCAGCCAGGAGACCCCCATTTTGCCATCTGGCTTTTCATCTCTGCGTATTTCCCCGTGATCGCCGCTTGCATTGCCCCTTTAGGCAACTTGATCTCTCTTGTGGGCCTTCTTGAGCACTGGCAGATAGACCCAGTCACGTTACGCACAGTCCCAGACCACGAGCCCGAATATGCTTTGAACATTCTTGCGTTTATCCTTGGCATTTTGGGCAACGTCTCCCTCTTGATGAACTTTCTGGGCCAAGTCCGGTATTTGCTCGCCCAATGCGTGCTGATTTTCAGTTTTGTGGCCGCATGTGCTTGCCTACTTGTAGCGGTACTTTTGGCCGACCATAGAATCCGCCATAGCCGCCTCGAGCCCTCTGAGGGCTTCTGGCTTGCCGTTTTCACCATCGGCATGTACGCTTTGTGCACCTGCGTGCTTGCCACAAATGTCACCGGATACTTGATGAACAAGTACAGGGCCCGTTTCAATCTAGACAAAAAACAACGCCTGTTGATGTCCCACACCATCTCGTTTAGTATATGGCAGGCGGTGGGCACAGTAGTTATGGCTCAGCTTATACCAGGAATCGCCTACGGTTCTTCTCTATATTACTGCACGGTGTCAATGCTCACTATAGGCTTGGGCGACATTGTGCCCATGAGTCCGGGGGCCAAGGTATTTGCGTTGGTTTTCTCTTTAGTTGGTGTTTTGATCATGGGCCTTATCATCTCTGTGCTCAGACAGGTGATTCTAACCTCGGCTGGCCCGAGTCTTTTCTGGCATCACATAGAGAAAAAAAGACTAGCTCTTCTACGGAATTTGGAGGATGAGCTTGCCGAGACCTCAAAGCCAGAGGCCTTTGCCATGATGCGCACGCTCCGCTCAAAAGTCACACATAACCAAGGACGCGTAGCTTTGGCCCTCACGCTTCTTGTGTTTATCCTGTTCTGGCTCGTGGGCGCCCTTATATTCCACTCGATTGAAAAGTGGGGCTTTTTCAACGCAATGTACTTTTGCTTTCTTTGTCTTGTCACAATTGGCTATGGCGATTTCCACCCAGATACCTCTCTCGGTCGGATTTTCTTCGTGGTGTGGGCTATCGCAGCTGTTCCTTTGATGACGATTCTCATTTCCAATTTGGGCGACACGCTCTTCGATATTTCGGACAAGCTAGATTCCGTGACGCTCAAGTTGTTTGAGTCTGAAACATATAAGCGTCTTCTCTGGTGGAAGAGCTATTCGCCGGAAGTGTCCAAGAATCACAACCATTCAAGTGCCGTGGGCGAGGCTGTAGAAGATCTGGATACTTATCCTCGAGAAAATGCCCCATCTGGGGATACGGAAACTAGCACTAAGGGTGATCAAGAAACGGGGGATGACCAACAAATCGACTCTCGTTATGTAGAGCAGATGGATCTAACAGCCGAGATATCGGACCTGCTCAGACTTTTGAAACAAATTCTAGCTGATGCTATGGATGTTCCTGGCAAGGAATACGACTACGAGGAGTGGGCAAAACATATGAAGCATCTTGGAGTCTCTGATTCTAGCACCAGCGGATTCTGGGTCGGCGATCAATCCCCGCTTCGACTCCCGCTCAAAGAGTCGAATTACTTATTGATGAAGCTGCTCATGAAAATCGATAAGGACATGCGCAAATTGATGGATGCTCAAGAAAAAACATTTCTTCCAGAGGAAGATGATACAATCGAGGGCCAAACGAGCTCTTCTCGAGACTTGTTTTACACCGAGAAACCGGGGGCTTATTAGGGTAAGTCAGGTGCGGCGAGCCTTCAAGAACGTGGAAAATTTGTGGATGTTAATGCTGAGTACCTGATCAATCTCAGCAAAATATGTATATGATCACGCCGCTAATATATTATGAATTTATGCCATACTACATTATTAATGAAGAGAAGATCCTGTAGCTGTGAAGATTCCTGACATGTCATTGGAAAAATGGTTGAAGATGAGCTCAACAATATTAGTCTACAATTGAGCCTAACAACAAGCTTGAGGTTGTGGTAAGGCGGCACAATCGAGGATTTCCGCGGACGCGAAAGAAATTAAGGAACGATCTGTTTCTGAAAGCTTTTACTTCTTGAGGCGTGGTGGATTGTGGTGGGATATCGAATTTGTTAGTCATCAGCTATACTTATTTACTTATGTAACGATTTATTGTCAGGAACATGAAATTATTTGGTCAATTGTATCAAAATAGAAAGGAAGGCAACGTACAAGTGCCTCAGATGAAGATAAACTGGGATTCTCACATTATTGTGAAAAACGAATCACCTTGAGCAAAAAAACAAAAAAATTGGGTTCTTTCCGGGTTCAATTATTCTCAGAGTGGCAGAGCTTCATCAGGCTCAAATCATACTCCGTTTAATTCCAAGGCGGCTGCTTTTGGGGGATCATTTTGACACGATTTCGCAGCTATTTGTCTGCAAAATCCGCACATATTCTTGGAGCGTATTGCCCGAAGATCTGGACGGGAAAGCTTGTCAAACATAATACCGATAGCTTGGTTAGCCACTTTTGCGAAACAAGTCCGGAGACAAGAAAGATCTCTCATTTTTTATCTTTTGTTTATTCGAGCCTGTACTGTGCACCAGATCTAGATACATTATATGGCATTCACAATACTCTATTTTTGGCGTGGACTCACTGAAGAGGTGGTGGGCCCTTGATGTTTGAAAGTCCATGGAGAGCTGAACAATACTCTGGACAGTTCGCTCATCTCGCATCTTGAGCACCGAGACGCTAGTAGATTATACTACTAGAATCAATACCAGCTCTTCGAAAAGCTTGTGTTTCTTTCAAAGGCTAAATGTCAAGTAAAAACTCAATTGAAATTGCAAAGAAAAACCTTCTGCGAGCGCGTCTTTGGCAATGGACAAAAATACGAATTGCCTAAACAATTAAATGCACCCATTTTTTGCAATATCAGGGAGCATTCAAAATAAATATAAACCTGTTATACTAAAACTACGTAATAAAGCTGCAAGTTTTTTTTCAAATTTAGGGGTTAACCCTGCCGTCTCTCTTTATCATATAAGATGGACCAATAAAAGTCTCCACTTAATCAGCTGAGATAGTCGCGCTGCCGCGCGTCGCCGAATCATGCCGCTTATCTCTGACCTTATAATGATAGGCTCTTTATAAACACACTTTTTGCATCGAAAGTGTCAAAACAATTATCTTTATAGAATTCAGAACATGACTGGAACAGACTTCCAGGGTGCAGTGCACGACCCAGTCCTCTGGCGAGTCTCCAAATGGAGCATCACCTTGTCCCAGCTCCAGTATGTGACATTTACACTTATTGGCGTGGCTCTTCTTTGGCCTTGGAACTGTTTTTTGAGTGCGTCCGCGTATTACGGCGAGAGGCTTGTCCATTCGCCCAAGCTCATGAAAATCTACTCGTCAACAATGATGTCCGTGTCCACCATAGCATCCACGACGTACAACTATTACTTGTCGCAAAGACAAACGGGTGTCAACTACAAGAACCGGATCGATCGCGGAATGAGTATCACGATCGGGGTGTTTGTGATGATGGCGTTTTCGTGTGTGATGAACCTCTTCATCCGAATGCAGGACTTTGTGTTTTTCTTCTGGCTAATGTGCATGGTCCTTGTCAGTTCCATGGCCACATGTTTGGCGCAAAATGGAACAATGGCCACGGTGAACGTAATGGGCCAAATCTACACCAATGCGGTCATGGTGGGCCAGGCAATAGCCGGGATACTTCCGTCGATCGCGCTCATTATTTCCATATTGATCGTAGGCGAAAAGGGCCATGGCAAGGGCACAGAACCCGAGGACCAGTACGTCGATAAGAATTTCGGGTTGTTTCTATACTACATCACTGCCAGCTTGGTATCCATGGCTTCTATCGGGTTGTTGGCGTTGATTGGTTACCATAAGTCTGACTCCATGTACCGAGCTTTGGGCGACCTCGTCTCAAATGAGGAGGGTGCTGCCGCTGAGCCGTTGGAGGATGTGCACGTGCAAACCACGCATGTGCCGTTTCGGGTATTGTGGTCGAAATTGAAAGTGATTGTGCTGACGATATTTCTCACGTTTGCCGTGACGCTTCTGTTTCCTGTCTTTGCGCTGATTGTCGAGTCTGTGCACAAGGATCTGCACTTGGTGGTGTTCCGGAAAAACATCTACATTCCGTTCATTTACCTCATTTGGAATCTCGGGGATCTTTTGGGGCGCATCTTCTGTGGGGGCGCCAAGTCTCGAGTTCTCATCAAAAACCCTCGCACGCTCATCGTATATTCCGTGGCCAGGTTGATGTTCATTCCGTTGTTTCTCACGTGTAATATCCATCCGCGCGGGAAGCTGGCCGTGATTCTGCTGGACTTGTGGTACATTTTGCTCCAGTTTTTGTTTGGCTTTTCAAACGGCCAGCTCATCACTTCCTGCTTCATGGTAGTTGGCGACCATTGCGATACTTCGGAAGAGAAAGAAGCCGCGGGCGGCTTCACCTCTGTTTTTTTGAGTGTTGGACTAGCCGTGGGAAGCTTAATGAGCTACTTATTGGTAGTTCTCGTTGACTAGAAAGAGGAGTGATCCAGGCGACTTTTTCGGTTGACGCTTTATTCATTGTCTGTTCCGCCGAAAGCTATCCTCATTTTGCATTTTTTTAACGGACCAGACTCACCAAAGACCGAGAGTTCAACAAAATTACTGGCTCCCATCGTCGCTTCAAAGCATATCTCTAGACCTTTGATTTTAAAGCGTTCTGAATAGTTTCTGACTGATGACTGAAATTTAAAAGGCGTTGTTGAGGAGTACGTGTTTGACGGCTGTTGTGAATACGATAGACAAGAATTATAGCAGATTGCTCACAATTTGTAGGATTGTTGTTGAGTGGCCTTGGAGGTGTATGAAGCAAAGTTTCTACAGTTTTCTCCATTGACCGTTCTCTGCTGTTGCAAAGTCTCGAAAAGCGCAGGAAAATGCACCAGAATCAGTCATTTTAAATACAATATTCTGGTTCTATCACAACTTACAGAATCGTTCCTTGTATGATGAAATTCAAAATTCATTAAGGCTGGTCAATTCTTTTGACACTTATTTTGCCCTCTTAATCTGGAACTGCAGCTTTAGACCCTTACACGTTTTTCTTTTTTTCTTGCAAGTCAGAGGCCGCTTCTCTGAGCAGGTCGCTTGCACGAAAATTATGCTTGAGGGTTCTTATAACAAGACATGTTTTTTGAATGACGTGAAAGAATCCACTTATCATTAGACTAGGAGTGTTTTGCCTAAAGCCTCAAAGCATTATGTGACGCTTTTTCAAGGAATTAAACAGAGGTCAATCGGCAGTTAAGTACTATCAAATTGATGTTCGCTGAGAACTGACCCTCGTCTTTGATCTACGTTATATGAGACGTTCTGTGTTTGGCCACGTGAAATCGGCTGCAAGTCTAAGCTGAACACTCTACTCTGAAGAGGCTTACACTGAAATGCAATGCATCCCCGAAACCCAAATTTTCAGTAGTCTCTCTTATCTAAGCATCTAAGCCGCTAGATCTTCAGTTCATTCAAAAAATGACACACCCAAGCATTAAAAAACTATAAATTTCGTCGCATAGAGCGATCTTTTTCAAGAATCAGTATCGATGGATCCAGCAAATTTCATCACGCCCACTATGAGTTTATCTGTCTGGTTTGGATAACTTCCAATGTAATCCAATGTTGGTCTCAAGTTTGGGAACAAAATGCTTTCGTTTCTGAGTCTCACAACGAAGACACATACCATAATTTGATAATTTGCCTTATTCTGTGAAACAACATACCTATTACATTAGCGGAATTTTACGATCTTTATGGAGTATGTAACAAAATGTTGAGTCTTCAACCTTCCCAGACCGTAGGATTTTCTCGTGGAGGATAAACTACGGGGCCTTCACGCTGATGTAAAATGATTCTGAAACTTCAGATCGACACTTTCAAAAGGACGAGCAGGTTGCGGATCAAAGCGAGGTTTTGCTATACTTACATGAGCGGAGAGAGCCCGATGAATACGATCTCAAGCGGTAGTTCGAAAGACAAAAAACTGCATCAGCCATCATCTTCGAGATGGCAAGAGACGTTTTATGTGCTTCAGCATCGTCTGTGCAAGCTGGATCGCTTATTACCGAGGTCAAATGCATGGAAGTGGACGAGCGTCGTAGCTTTTCACCAAAGACGATTGAGACGGAGGCGATTCTCAAGTCAGGGGGCAAATTCCAGCGCCAGACATTCCTGATATCAGATGATGAAAAGGGGCATGCGAATAATGCCTAGTATCAAACGCAGTTGGTCATAACTACGTGTGGGCCAGGCAAGAGTCCTCGGCCTATTGACACGATCGAGATTTATTTCAATGCATGCTTCACCAATGAACAAATAAACTGGCTTGTTTCAGCAAAAATGACAACAAAACCGAATATTGCTGAAAAAGTAAGCGGTAATTGATTGTTGTTGTGCGTAATAACAGTAGACTTCTTTGTTAGATGCAAAGATTGATGCGAAGCTGCTATGCTATGCCTTTGTCTTCAGTTCTTAGCTGTTCTTTGACTGTCATCTGCTGTTGAAAATACATGAGTCGAAGCCAAAAGAAACACTGAAATCGTGTAGAATTACTTGAGTTATCCTGACAATAAAACTGCCCCCCTAAAAAATATTCATAGAATATTGGTTTCTGAGAAGACCCGAACTTAGAGTGGCCTTTCTTCTTCAGCCCAGTTCTGGGCCATGGCGTGAGCCGCAGCAGGCGCGCCTAAAATACACGCAGGCCTCAACTTATCCGGGGTCCCGAGAATCTCTTAGAAACCAACTTCCAATCTCTCTCCACACACTCTCTTTCCTCCGCCAAGCTCTGACCTTCATATCAGTGCAACATTTCGAAATGTCGTTCTGGTCAGAAAACAAAAACACATTCAAATCCGCGGGAATCGCCACGGCCAAGGGCATTGGTTCAGGCACAAAGGCGCTCTCGAAAGCAGGCTACAACACTTATAAGAACCATGATTCTGGTAACAAAGGAGGTCCGCAGCAAAGAGGGGATGGTCCCGAACCGCCCTCTACTGGCCCTTCTACCCCGCTTATGGATAAAGACAAGTTACATTCTTTGCCGCCTCCTCCAAAGCGCACTGTGCCTACATTTGCAGCTCCTTCCAGAGGCGGGGTATCAGCTTACCTGAAGATAAATCTGCAGCCAGCGGCGGGTGCCGCCGAGGCTCAGCCAAACCTGCAACCTCAGCAGCCATATCAACAGCCAATCCAGCAGCCAATCCAGAATATGGCACAGCTGAACGTCCATACTATGCAGCCAGGGTTTGTATCAAATCAGGGCATGCCTCCGACACAGCCTGCGTCACAAGATCCCGAAAGCTTTCAGCCGCCGGCAGCAAATGTGCCAAATATGGTACCGCTCCCGCAGCGGCCCATTCCGGCCAAGCCTCCTTCGATTGCCTCTCGGCCTAAGATGGCTTTACCTCAGGATGAAATTCCAGCAGAAAATGTACCGCAAGAGAACCAAGCCTTAGCTGCCCAACCTTCGCTGCTTAGTATAGATTCGGCTGCCCCCTCTGCCCCTGCTGCATTTTCTGCACCTTATGCTCCTTCTGCCCCTTCTTTAACCGCTACGGATCTGGGGCCTCAAACACAAATTTCTCAGCAAACGGCGTCTTTCCAAAGATCGGAGCCCGCGGGCAAAAGAGTCCCTAAGCCAGCGCCAGACGCCTCGATGTTTGCGCCACCGCCCGTGCACAGAAACAGGGGAACCCCTGAACCCACAAATAAGAATGTGAAGGCCGAGTCACGTGCTTTCCCACGCCCTCCCTCATCTGGCGCCCTGATTCCTTCGTTGCCTCCTCGTACAGGTTCAGGGTCCAGTTCAGGGAACGGCGATTCTGCAGTGGGTTCAAATCCAACAGATGCTGACCTTTTGTCGCCTCCGCCCTCTTATTCGGAAACTGCCAGTGAGCCTGAAGTCCCAATTTCCAATACAGGATCGTCAGCTGCTGGGTCTGTGCCGCAATCCACCCGTCCAGCGGTCAAGTACGTGAGCATTGACCCTTCCAAAATGGGGCCTCCTCCACCTAGACGAGTAAATGCGCTCAACGCTTCTATCTCTAGAGCCACGTCTGTTGCATCGGCGAATACAACAGAGTCTCCTATTGCGGCGACTATATCTAACTCTACGGGCCCCCCTCCTCCTCCACCCCCTCGAACATTGTCCGCAAACAGTACCTCGCTGGACGCCTCGCAGGGTTTGTTGGCTACAAATGCCCAGGCAAACATTCAAGCAAAGCCAAAGAAGACGCCTCCGCCAAAACCAGCAAAACTTAAACGCTTTGAGGAATCTCAGTCAGAAGCTCCATCGATGTCGAATCGAGAAGATGCTGCGGATGCTGCGGATGCTGCGGATGCCTCTTCTTCATTGTTCAATGAGCCCGCTGTCTCTGTTCCTTCCGTCGTCTCTTCGGCCCCTAACTTTGCTGCAGAAATAGCTCAGTTGAAGTTGAAGAAGTCGCAGCCAGACTCGCCTCAGCGCAGTCCGAGCCCTCTGCAGCCCCAGCGCCCTCCAAAACCGCTCGAATCTGGGATTGGCTCACAAAGGAGTGTTTCGCCAACCGTTATTGCCCATGAGCATAGCAGCATGACACAAGCTGAGACATCCAGCAAGCCCCCAAAACCGCAAAAGCCGCAAAAGCCGCAAAAGCCGCAAAAGCCAACAAAGCCAACAAAGCCTGCGTCATTTGTGTCCTCGGGCTCTTCGCAGGTCGATAAGAATGACAACAGCCTGGAGAACAGGCTGGCCCCTCTGCCGTTGCCTAAGCCAGTGATCTTGCCATTTTCTGCTAGAACCTCGGATCACCAGAGCTCTCAGAATCAACTTCCACCTGTCAGGATCCCATTGAAAGAACAATTCCAAGCCGATGATAGTCGCCAACCGTCCAGAGATGGTGAGGGATTCGCAAAAGAGGATGATCGAACAGAAGCCGCTAAGAATTCTGAACCAAATCCCTTGGCCATTCCCCTCACGTCTAGACCCTCTGGGGGTCCTTCCGTTAACCATCTTGTGCCTGGGTTTAGAGTTCCAGTGAAAGGACAGTTTCATCATCATGATGACGCCGCCAAAAGCGAGAGTTCCGAGCACCGTTCTCCACCGCCCGCTCCACCATCCAGAAACTCTAGGTCTGGTGTATCTTCCTCGACTTCTACTCCTCCACCCCCTCCACCTGCCAGAAACTACTCAAGGGCACCGGCACAAACACCGCAGAATGCTGCCACGCCACCAAAATTAGACCTAGAACTCGCGACCGGCTGGTATGCAAACACAACTTCTCCGTTGGCACTACCAGCTTCTCTTTCGGGTCTCAATTACTCCACCAGTTTCCAAACATCTTCTAGGCTGTTCCCATCTGGACAAGTAAGCGAGAATTGGCGCTCTCTACATGTGACATTCAAAGACTTGTCGAAAGCTGTGTACAGTATCAGATGGTTGGATAACAACTTTGCCGATGCGGTCGGAGAAATTACCAAGTTTTCTCCTTCGCCGATCGAACACAAGGCGCCGACGAAGAAGGATTTGCTCGCATACAGTGAGCGATTTGGAGCCCATGTCACCTCGTGGATTTCTCGCAAAGAAGGACAGAAAGTTGGTACTGGGGAGTGTTGGGACCTTGCTCGGGATGCACTTGCCAAAGCTTGTGGCAAACATGCATTTGTGTCACAATATTACCATCATGGCTATCCAATCTTAGAGCTCACAGGCTCTTCATCGGGGGCTTCGATATCCAAGGGCCCCGAGGATGAAATTAGGGCTGGAGACATACTACAGTTTAAACTGGCTACACTCTACAATTCGCGGACGGGCGTTACTCAGACCATTGGTAGTCCTGACCATACAGCAATTGTCTTCGAAAAAATTGGAGAGGTCTTGCATGTCTTTGAGCAAAACGTGCAGGGTGTGAAGGTAGTGAGAAAGGGAGAATATATCTTGGGCAACATGACAAGTGGATCGGTAACTGTTTACAGACCAGTTCCGGCTGAGTGGGCCGAGTGAGGAGCCTGAAGCAAAATCAGAGGGCTCGATGAATTTTGAAACTGTTGTATCTCAGGGCCCTACTCTTTTTATATTTACCATATGCTACCAGTGACGCGGGGCTTCCGGATTTGAGCAAATGGACAGCAATTAGAGACTGTTCCTTAGCTTGATGATCGATTGACTCAAATATCGGTGTGGACAGTCATGCAGGAACATTAGTAATGCATATACTTTCGTGTCGCGACTAAGCGGCATGAGATGAGCTGCTTAAGTATTGATGAGACAATCGTACTAACCTAGTTCTCGTCGCCGAGCAATTTTCACCAAGCAAGAATGTCATTAGAAGGAACTCAGGCGCCTGCGCTTTCGACGCCTCAGGATAACTCTGCGTTCACATACGCAAAGGTAAATAAGACCGAGATCAGAAGAACTCATTTACTGCTTGCAGATGGTGAAGATTATGTCACTAAAGTCCATGATTATTACTCACTAGATGAATTGGCCTCCTTCTTGAGTGAAACAAAACCCACTGATGATGGTGGCGAGGAGAAGAAATACAAGCGTGTGACTCTTCAGTTCCCGGATCTGTTAATCTGTGACTCGACCACGATAACACAAGAACTCCAAAAAATGCTAAAGCTTACCAGCACTGATGGTATCTTTCAGTCATCAGCAATTACATGCCTGTCCGCAGAAAAGGGTAGTTCATGCTGTCAGAATCAGGGCCACCAAGGCAAATGCAATAGTGCTACTTCAGATGCTCCAGGCTTGCATGACTCGACACAAAGGCTCTGGATCTTGGCAGATACGTCTTATTCTGCGTGTTGCATCGACGAGGTGGCAGCACAGCATGTCAATGCCGACTTGGTGGTGCATTTCGGCGATGCATGTCTCAATCCCGTCGATTCTTTGTCTTCCGCGTACATCTTTGGCAAGCCTCAACTTGATTTGGAGAGTCTTGCCATCAAGTTCAAAGCCCGATATCCTCTAGATCTGTTTGGAAGTCTGAAAATTGTGCTTATGGCCGATGCTCCACATACTCATCTTTTAAAAACCTTGGCCCGAAACCTCAGCGAGTACAATGTGATTGTTACCGACTTGACCTTGTCTGATGAGCGATCGCGAATCATCGGATACCAACCACATGAGTCTGCGCAAAGTAATCTCAAGGCTCTCGGAAGGACTTTCTTGGGAGTGGACGTCGAGGAATATGACGACTCGGTATTGAGTGAATACGACCTTTTTCATATCGGGCTCCCCGAAGCACCACGCCTCCTTCAATTGACCACAAAGTTTCTGTCGGTCACGACTTATGATAACGGTGCTGTCTCTGAAGGGCCCTTTCCGAACTTGATGCGTCGTTATAGATATATGCACATGGCCAGAGCTGCTGGAACGGTGGGAATTCTTGTGAACACGCTCTCTCTCGCCAACACCAAGCTTTTGATCAATCAGCTTGCGAAAAAAATCAAAGAAGCAGGCAAGAAACACTACACCTTTGTCGTCGGCAAACCAAATGTTGCGAAACTCGCAAACTTCGAGGCTGTGGATATGTGGTGCGTCCTAGGGTGTGACCATCAAGGTATTATCTTGGACCAAACAAGCGAATATTTCAAGCCCATTGTCACTCCTTACGAGCTTCTACTCGCTATTGGCGACGAGTTCACTTGGACAGGCAAATGGGTGACAGACTTCAAAAATGTATTGACGGAGATTGGAGGGGAGATCGAGGAGAAAGAGAATGAGGAGAAAGAGAATGAGGAGAAAGAGAGCGAGGCGAATAGGCCATCAGGGACCGAAAATGCGAATGACGAGCTCGAAAGTGATGAGGAGCCCGAGTTCAACCCGGTCACAGGCCAATATACGAGCACGGCAAGACCACTCAGACGGCTCCAGCACCTTCGAGTGACTATGAACGAAGAGAGGGAAACTGACGAAGATAGTGGTCCCGGAGGGAATTCCAGAGCATTAGTCAAAAAATTATCTGGAACTGTTGCACTCAAGGGCACCGTCTCAACTTCGGCAGCTCATCTTCAAACTAGACATTGGACAGGTTTGGGAAGTGATTGGACGGAAGACGCGGACCAGGAGGGCGCTACTGTTCAAGAAGGTACGAGTGGCATTGCACGAGGCTACGACTTCGATGTTGAAAATCAAAAAAGGTAATTTTTTAATTTCAACGGCATTCCTAATGAGTCGATTTTATGATCTAAATGTTATTGAAGGTTTCACAGAGGGATACGACATTGCCTGCCGAATCATGAGATTTCTTTCTCGAATGGCATGTTCAGGCCGATGCCGAGCTTGTGCTGTGGTCTTGCACATCACATACGCGACGCGGCTAGTCGCGCTTCGGCTTCAGCCGATACTGTACTGATTGCGTTGAAACTTCTCCAATCTTCGAGATTTGACTCTTGAAACACCAGATAAGCTGCACATGTCTTTTGTGTTCTTACATGCATATTTTCCTTGATTTTCAGCTTAGAGTGCAAGGAAATGGTCATTGAGTATCCATATAGCGTGGACTATTTTGTCCATTTGCTTTTCGAAAAGCGCCAATGGGTGGCCGCCATCTTCGTCATGCTATGGTAAGTAAAACCTTTAAGAATACTAATATTAAAACGAAAAGCATACTGACAAACTTAGCGAAGCCTTCCAGATAAAATGGGCAAAAATCGTGGTTCCTATTTTGCTCATAGTCCTAGAGTTGCTTGCTCGCATAAATGATTCTGCAAAGCATCCTTCTGCTCCTTTACCCAGATTGGGAGAAAATGACGTCGCCATAGTCACTGGCGGTCTGAAAGGTCTTGGGCTCGAGTTGGTCAAGAGCCTAACGACAAAGTACAAAGTGCACAAGGTCTATGTTTTGGACATTCAAAAGCCATCTACTGATTTAGGTGGGACGGTGCATTTCATCCAATGCGACTTGTCCTCTTCTGAGGCAGTAGATCTGGCATTAGACGACATTTCCGCTCGTTGCAAGAAAGACAATTTTCCCGTAAGTGTGTTGGTTAACAACGCGGGCATAAGAATGAACGGCCTGCTACTATCAATGCCGAAAACATCGATCCAACAAGTGTTTGATGTAAACACATTTTCCCCCGTCACGATTCTTCAAAGAATTGTATCTGATTACATTGGAAATCGCGCTGAACGGCGGCTTTCAATCGTCACGGTTTCCTCTGTGCTTGGATCTTTGGGGCCGCGGAATCTTCTGGCATACTCCGCCTCAAAAGCTGCAATCGCTCAATTTCATGAAGTGCTCTCGCGTGAATTGGTGGATTTTCCTGCGATAAGAATGCTTTTGGTGATGCCTGGCCAGCTCACCACCGAGATGTTCGGAGATGTCGAGCCCAGCAGAAAGTTTGTGGCACCTCTTGTAGATCATGTTGCGCTCGCAGAGTTGATTCTTGAGAGGGTCAACTTGGGGACGAAAGGCGTCATGTGTGAACCTTTTTACGCAAACTTTGGGCCTTTGTTCAATGTGCTCCCATGGAAACTACAGCAGTTGGCACGGAAGTTCTCCGAAATAGACGAAAAGGTGCTGGGCTAGTTCGATGGTGGATCTTTCGCATAGAAGACAATAAAGACAGAAAACAAAGAATCTAGAAATCTAAGAAAGAAAAAAAGGAGAATAAAGCGTTGGAAAGTGGTTCAAATTATAGATGAACAGTTTAATCTCAGCTTATCCCGCACTTATTTTTAAAAAAACATTAGATTACTTGTTGAATTATTTCACTACGTACAGAAGCTTGATATCACATCTTTGGCTCTTGTCAACTCATACGGCTCTGCCGTGGCCTGCCCTGCCCCTCTTATTGTTGCTTTTTCTCCAAAATATCCTTGAATATTTGTGTGCTCTCGGGAAGATTCAAGAAGCCAAATCCATCAAACATCTTGGTAAATGAAATGTTTTTGGTGACTGATGTAGAATAATTATCATTGATCACCACCTTGACTTCGTAGATGGGATCGAAAGGCTTGGACAGGGTGAATACAGACACCTTTTGCTTTTGTGAATTGTGACCAACGTATTTGTTGTCTTTGTACTTCTTGCTGTTTGTGAGAAAGTACATCGCCAGGGAAATGACTCCGTAGACTGCAATCAGGGCTACTATGATGTAATAACTATCCTTGAAAGCCACTTTTTTCTCTAAATAGTAAAGCCCGCCAGCGATTGCGACAGTAGCAAGCCCTAGCGCAAGCTTTATGTCTGTGAGAGTGAACGATTGTTCGTATCCCAACTGCTGGAAAATCTCAGGAAGAGCCTCGTCAGCAGCAGTGCGTAACTCGGTGACTGAACTATGATATGTTAGTGAGGCCCAGGAAACATTAGAGTTTTAGTAATGATGTCAAGTTATACCCTAGTCTTTCATGAAACATACTTTAAATTGACTTTCTTTCCCATGATGTGCTTTGTGTTATAGTGAACGATCTTTAGTGTTATCTTCAGTAGTTGTAGCTTACTAGTGCGACGTGTTTCCAGTATCAGGAAGCCGCGCCGCACTTGATTACGCGCATTTATTGATGCAATGGGGCCTGATCTCATACCGTGCCAGTGGATTCACATACGATTTCTTTATTTATTTTACCACCCAAAAAACATCTCATTATAGTTTAAATTGATGATGTGTTTTTCTATCTAGACGTTTATGCAGCTATTTGAAAGTTTTGGGCAATACCATTACTCCATGTGACGGTCCCATTTATATGTTTAATCACCTATAATTCAGGAAGAAAGGAGAATGAATTTCTTCTTCTTTTTCTTCTTTCCCCCCGGATTTTCGGCCTCGTGTCTCGCAATCTCCTCGCGAGCCTTTCTGATCATTTCTTCCGCATCCCACGCATCGTCTTCGTCTTCGGCGTTATGCAACTCGGATTTGGGGATTTGTGTGCCCCATACAGACTTTTCCAATTTAGAAGCAGCTTTCGCCGTCTCTTCATCGGACGCGTGTGAGCTGTTATTACTAATATCGATTGCCCGAGCATCACTAGACAAAGTTGGAAGATCTCGATGATCCGAAATGGTCAAGCTTCCAAACAGGGCCAGTTGCATCCACGAATCTGCATCATAGTGGTGATCATATGCATGGCTGTCCCCGTTATTCTCTCTTTCGATGTACTCTCGGGCCCGCCGTTCCTCTTCATTAATGGCTCTGCGCCTATCCAATTCCTCTTTCTTCAACTTCTTTGCTGATAGTTTTGTTCGCTTCTGAAGACTCACTTTGAAAGAGTCCCAGACATCCTTCGAAACATACTCGTTGTTTTCCCAGTTACACTCCAAAAACCCGATCGACGTGCCCAGGGGCAAATGCAGGAGGTACTTGTACTTCGTCGCAGCGGACTCCGAGTCTAGCTCCTCGTACTTGATGTTCTCAACTTTAGCTATAACTGAATACGGTAGTTGCGTGTAATCCAGATTGTAGGTTGTTTTCAAGACTTTCACGTCAAGCGGCGAGAGCACATACGTGGTCGACGACTTGAATCCCGTTTGGTAATAATAAAAAACAGGCTGCTGGCTGTCTCCAGTATCGTCTTTTGTATCCATGGTGTTATTGTTGTCTAATTCTGAAGCAAATTTCTGGGTCCACGCTTGCAAGTCCTCGTCTATAGACTTGAGTGCTAGTTTGTGGAACTTCCCATCGTCCTGGTACACTTCTTGGTCAATTTTGAGAGCATGGAGCACATCAGCTTTCTCGTGTTCATACATTCGGGACAAGTACGCTAAGTCGCCCCTGAAGAATCTCAGAAATTGACTCAAATCTGGCTCCTGGGTATTTGCCCATGGAAATTGGTCACGGGACGAGACTCCATCGAGCCATCGGGGGACTGGAACCACGCTATCGGCAGTCCTTGTCATGAGTGACAACACGACCTCATCAGCCACTTTGGGGATCTCAAAACGCTCGTCAACGTTGTCTATTTGCACGGGCTTGACGTCTTTTTTACGTATAATCGACCCGCAGAGAGGGCAGTCATTGTATTTCTCAACAACAACTTTGCTTTCCTTTTTCATATTGGTGGGCACCTCACTCTCTAGTAATGAAAGAAGACATGTGAGACACATGATGTGGCCACAGGAAGTGACCATTCTTGGAGCAACAAGCTCTTCCGAAAGACATATAGGGCATGCATTGCCTTTAGGTACAATAATTCTCAAAATGTCTTGGGTATCGACCGGAATGTTGGGGTCGAGTTTCTGTGTGTTGTAAGACTTGCGGTGGTCCACTACAAACTTGTAATTGACATTGATGAAGCGCATTCCATGCAAATAGAGCTTTTTCTTTGTGGTCCGAGGTCTGTTTGACGACATACGACGAGGCCTGTGATGATTTTGATGATACTCGGGCAGGTCTCGATACAGCAGAAAGTCCAAAAGATGGTTGATGGAGATCTGGTTTTTACGGGAGCTCCCGTTCGAGTACTTTTTGTTTGCCTTCACTTGCCGCTCGAAATGCTCAGAGAAGTCGTCATTTCGGTTGATTTTGGGAAGATTTTTTTTGTTCTTGATTTTACCGGTTTCTCGGCCGTCAAGATTGATATTGTTGCTCATGGTTGGAATTGAGCCAAGAGCATATTGCGGAGATGAATCCAGAGTGAGGGACAAAACGAATATCCAGGTTCGATCTCGCTCAGATTTCTAACGGAGATACCTTGCTCTAATCTCGAGATCTGAATGTGCGTTTTTAGTTTTTATCTTGATTTCCTTCGCCTTTTTGAAGGGATGGGACAATGGCAAGTCAAGTTTTTAAGTCAGGCAATCTTTCGATCGGTTTTAATCGAGGGCACGTGCAGGCGCGGTCTTTTGATGTCGCGGTCCTCCGATTCGCGATGAACGGAGTTTGCCCTCGAATGTGCATTTTGATTAATAGGTTCGAGATAAATCGAATGTCTGCAATAAAGGCCTTCCGAGACATATCATTGGGAATTTTGATCTAGCAAGCTCCCATAAAGCATCTCTCTGGTTTCAAGAAAATGCATTCAATTATTATCCGCTCCTTTGAAATCGTGTCTGCTCTCGAATGTTTGTAATGTGCCAATAGCTCTATCACAGCGCGTCAACTCAAACACGCCTTTTTTATACGGGCAAAACTTCGGTTCTTTTCGTTGCACTAAATAATTGTAGCTGAGTCTTCTGGCTCACTGAATCATATAATGGGTCTTTTTTTTGGTTGGGAGATGACTTTCTCAATTGTCAGGAGTGAAGTCGCAACAACGGACTTTGGAGCCTGGACAGCGAAATGAAAAAAGAACGAGAATGATACTGAAATATTTAAAAATATAAAAAGTCCGTAAAAAAAAGAGAACAGCTCATTCTCATGTCAAGTAGCTCCAATAGTTTCCAAATGAATAACCTGTCAAAAGAAGACCTTACTTTAAAAGTTTGTCCTTGTGCTTCAATACCTCTTTGAGATTTTTTGACTCAACCGATTCGTCCTTGCTCCCATTGCGTGCGAGCCAAGAATATACCTCCGCCCAGTCACGTGACTTCTCGAGCACAGGCCTCGCTTGAGAGTGAGGCTGAGGTGGTTTTCTTTGCACTAACGTATACGACAATATTAGAAAGCATAATAGTTTTCCCTAAAGGTATTATTTCTCACTTAACCCGCTTACTTCAGGTTCTAGATCCATCCTTGTGATCATAAACACACCGTGGCGCGTCTGCAAAATGCCGTCAGAATATTCAAGGATCCCTACAGACGCTTTACCTTCTTTGCCGCCGGCTTACGATGATGAACGATCCTTCTCTCACAATACAACACATTTGACGGGCACCCCGCCCCTCGAGCAATTTGAGATTGACGAGGACGAGGTGTACGAGCCCGCAAAAAGGGGCACTTTGCTCCAGCGGCTAGAGTTTCTGTCAAGACGCATCATCTATACGTTCAAAGAGCGTGTCGTGGCGCCTCTCATACATATATTCGCTCCAATCAGGGAGGTGATGGGTGTCGTTTCATCGAGGTATGAACAAGGGATTCTCAAAGTAGGCAACCCGTTGGTTGTGAAGCGTCTCCTATATGTGTTGACAGTGGTGGTTGTCATGTATGCTGTTCCAATGAATGGGAATTCCGATGGAGTGAATGGCGCAAGCGGCGGGGCTTTTTCCAGCGGCAAATTCTACGATGTCAGCAAGCTTGGCGATACATTAAAACTGTTCATCGAGGCAAAAAGCCTAAAAGAAAATATCGAGTACTTGTCTTCTATGCCTCACTTGGCTGGCTCCACTGGTGATTTGGCTTTAGCAAGGTACGTCGAAAGTTACTTCTCGTCGAACGGCATCAATGTCATAGACTTTCATGAACTAGATAGCTTTCTCAATTTCCCAAAGCGCGACGGCACGTACTTGAAGCTTGCCGACGACCTGTTTGAGGCAACGCTATATGAAAACTCAGGGAGTCAAATGCAAGAATGGGCATTCAATCCAAACTCACCGAGCTCAGATGGCGAGATTCAGGCTCACTATATATACGCAGGTGAGGGCACAATCAAAGACATTGAACGTCTTCTTGCCGGTGGCGTTGACCTCAAGGACACTGTGCTTCTTATGAAGTATGGAGGCGATATACCAGAGGCAAACAAAGTCGCAGAAGCTCAAAAGCATGGCGTCAAAGCCATTTTATTTATTTCCCTTGCAGTGAAATGGGCAGGTACGACTCACGAAGACCTGATACAGAAAATCAATGTGGGACTCACTCGGTATAGCCCTGGTGATGTTCTCACTCCAGGATGGCCCTCGCACGATAGCACCACCGCTAGGCTCAGCTGGGATAAATCCGTTGTCACAGCCAAAATTCCATGCATACCAATTTCTCACAAAGACGGGACGCACCTTCTCGAGAGACTAGGCACCGAGGGAGTTGAATTTGGGGACCATTTGTGGTCTGGCGTGAAAGCTGACAGCAATAAAGTGAAGCTTCGAATTAATCACGAAGAAAGATTAACACACCTGATTTGGAATGTGTTAGGCTCGATCTCGGGAAGAGAACAAAACGAAAAGGGTATTATTTTTGGCGCACTGAGAGACTCAGTTGGATATGGCGCAGCTACATCGGCTAGCTCCACGGCCGTTCTTCTTGAGCTTGTCAAAACGTTTACCTCCTTACAAAGAAGATTTGATTGGAGCCCCACGAGGTCGATATACTTTGTGTCTTTTGATGCAAGTGAATATAATTTGGCCGGATCATCAGAGTGGGTTGAGAGTAGGAAGAAACAGTTACAAGAAGAGGGATACACATATATCGAAGTCAGCGATATACAAGTCGGTGATGTTCTTAGTGTCACTGCAAACCCATTGCTCCACGATCTTGTCAAAGATGAATTGAAGAAAGTCGAACTCTCCAATTACAAAGGACAATCAAACGCCAAAATATCGCTCTATGACATGTACAAAGAACAACACGGGGGCGACGACAAGCTTTCGAACAACTTTATTGAGACCAAGAACTTCATCCCGTTCATTAACTATCTCAACATGCCTTCGCTAGACATTGGCTTTCGCGCCGACTCCATGACCACGCCCAAGCAATCGTACTTGGATACATTCTCTAATTTTGAGAAGGAAAATGACTCCCTGATGCTGCATCATATGGCTATCCTGGAGCTCCTTGCTAGAATTGGCTTACGCTTGGCCGAAGAGCCCTTGATTCCATTCAACTTCGCCACCTTGACTGAAACGTTGAAAGTCTATAGGGATGACTTGATGAAGTTTGTTGCAGATGTAATTCAGGATTTGCATTCAGATGTCGTTCCTCAAATGCATTACGACTCCTTACGCCGTGGCCTTGACCGGCTTGCTGACGGGGCGGCTATGATTGAGGGGTTCAGAAAGGACTGGCTCACCTTCATTGAAAATTCGTCGTCGTTGGAGCCTGTTATGTTGGCCGCGGCACGGCGTTCGGCGAATAACAATATGGTGTTATTCAACAGTGTATTCTTGGCACAAGGCGGTATTCCAGATAGAGCTGGGTACCTTAACTTTCTCTTTGGTATACCATATGGTGCGCCAGATCATCGAGACGAAACATATGAGTGGAGCTCATTTCCAATGGTGCGCGATTATGTCATGAAAGGAGAATTCGGAAAGGCCCAGTTCGAAATTACTCGCATATCAGAATTGTTGGAAGCAGCTTCGCGGGTAATTTTGACATTATAAGGTGTCTCAATAGGGGTTGAGGCTCTTTTGCGTGACGCCCAATCAAAGCTTTGTAGAGAAAACTTGGGGATTTTGTCACTGAAGGAAAGCTATCGTGCATAAAATCCGTATATAAAGTCGGCAATAAAAGGAACCTTTGTACCTTAGAAAGAGATTTATCAACTTCAGGACGATTTTCAGCGGGTTGTTGTGGATATCTGAGGTTTCATGTGGATAGCGGCCCTCAATTTCTGGTGTGAAGAAGTATTTTATGTTGTGTGCTAGAATCAAGAAGAAGGCTTCGAAATATGTGCAGCGGGCGCGGGGCTGGTTGTGCTGTTGATAGCGAGGAAATAACTTGCCTATCACAATGTAACAGCCTTAGCTTTGTTGAACCTTAAAATCAGAGCTTGTTCATACATGTGTGACACAACTAGCTTCGTACGTCATAAAATAAACAATTTGACCGAAAGAGAGACAGCTAGAGTTTGACAAAGCCCATACCATTCCAAATTGGGGTAAAGCTCCCAAAGTGTTTTGGTTTAATATGGCACAATATACGTATCACTTACACTGGATTATGTAGGTTCTCCACCAATTGAAGTTGTCACATATTATGCTGACACTCACAATTTCGCGTGCTTGCGTAGCATTCTGCAAAGGGTTGTCCAAGTACTTTTCTTGAGTGCTGTGGTGAGAAGAAAGTGTAGGACGCACTATCATTTCCTACAAGCAATGAAGTCACACTTTTACGTAATATAATCAAAAAAAACTTAAGTCAACTGCCAAACAAGAAACTACTGTCTAGTCGGATCATGTCACGTCACCATCACGTCAATTTTTGTTTTAGTCTGACTACAAGTAATTGTTTTTTGTCTGATTCAAACCAATTCGAATTTGTATTATTGTGGCAAAAACTAAGCATCCTAGAGCTTGACAAAGTATTTGAAACATGGAGATTACTTCGTAAAAGCGTCCAAAAGAGGTAATTTTAACTCTAATTAAATATAAAAATTATTCAATATGAATTGTAAGTTTTGTCCATCTTTCAGAAATCCTCTCGGTGGCCAAGCTGGCTAAGGCGCGAGACTGTAAAATACATTGTAATCTTGAGATCGGGTGTTCGACTCACCCCCGGGAGAGGATCTTTATTTTTTGGTCTCTTTATGCTTATTTAAAAGCTTAATTCGACCACGCTGCCCAAGCATTAATGATTCGCGGAAGAAATTGCTTTTTTACTTAACTGTGAGATGATGAAGTCCGTTCACGAGGCTGCGCGAAAAGGTTATTGCTTTTCTCGAATCAACGATGGAAAAAAGTCGTGTTTACTAAGCCGCGCAAAGTTTATCATGCTAGGAGCGAGCACACTATTGAGCTATGCGCAATCCTCCGAAAATGCTCCGCTTGCGGCTATACTTGTGTGCGCTCTCTCGCTTGAATATTCTTACGCTAGCTGGCTAATATTCTCTGCGCTATTGCTGAAGCAGAATCTTCGGAAGATTCGAATCTGATATGGAACGGGTTTCCTGCACACCCTGAGGAACCAATAATCAAATGAGTGGAAAAGCTTTAGTTATTTAGGGTAATCTTAGAGAGAAAATTTGACCTCATTTAGTTTGGGAACTTTGTTTTTGATAACTCAAGTACCAAGATTTTATTTGCTTCTTTCAGGGAATTCAATCAAGCTGATGCAACTTTTCTGTCGGCCCAATTGTCTGTATAGGATTGCACTGCTCTGACACGCGCGGTATTCTGGAAATTCGCCCTTCTTGCAAAAGGAATTGCGGTAGGTTGACTTTATTTCGAATATGCTAGGAGTATTTTTGTGGTATACAAATTTACTGGAATACCAAAAAAATGAAGGCATTATTTAAGGATGAAGATTCCCACATATGGCTCTTGCCTTTTTCCCACCATCCACAATTTTCAGCAGTCCGAATTACACATTTTCGCTTCTGCTATCATAAGTCTTCCAGTGAAAGAAGACCCCCGAATCAAATCGACAAAGCGAAGCGTTTCTACATAAAGCGAAGAAGAAACAATAAAAGTATTAATAAAAAAGAACCAAAGAGAAAAAAAACAGAAAAAAAAAACAGATCAAAAACAGATCAAAAACTGACTGATTGTATTTCGAAATGATCAGTTCTCAAGGTTTCGATTCAGAAACTAAGTTTCCCACCCTTCTCTTCGCAAGCTTGCTGGAGAATCGTTCTAGCAGCTTATTGAGGGAGGAAAATGCGGAAATTTTGACGGGCAACGACAACACCTCGCTGCCTGGGCCTTCACAAGAGTTAAGAGGCGCCGAAACAAGAGTTCAGTATGAAGAGGAGCAGTCCACGAACCCTTGTCTTAACTTAGACCAAATGAGTGTTGACGAGTGCAGGTCGCCAACGGTGGACGCGGACATTGTGGGCAATAGGAGTGTTCATGAGGGCAATATGTTGGACAGTGAAGAGGATGCCAGCGACTTTGACTCGTTTACATCTTCAGAGGGTGATCCATCGTCGAATGGCTATGGTAATGTGTCACCAAGTGCTTACCGTTTGCCTGCTAATATCTGGAATCTTTTGCTGGTGCACACTTACGAGAGACACTTTGTCTCGAGAGTATCAAGCAGGGTTCTTGGCGGAGGAGAGCTTGGGCATGAAGAGGATTCTGGAGCCAATATGCCTAACTTTGTGGAGTGCTCTCTCCCACCTAGCAAGTCCTTCTTGCTGAAAATCGCTGCAAAAAGCAAGGAGAGAGGAATTAGGGCTGTCCACAAGGCCAGCAAGATCGGAAGAAACACCCAGACCGTGTTGAAGGCGTTGGCACGGGATGCGGTTCTGAAAAAGTCCAGATCTCCTTCAAACAAATCTGGGGCCTGGAGAGGGTTTTTCCGTGGCCATGAAAAATCGTCGGACTCCCAAAATGGAACTCAGGTTTCATCGACCTCAACAGGAATCGACGCGAATGGTGCTACAAACCCAGAAAGTATTTTGGCCGGTGACAATTTGGGCGAAAATGTCTTCAATGGCCCGGACGAGGATGATTTGGATGAAGGTTCGAGCATTTCAAGTACTTGGACTTTGGAGGACGACGTTTCGAGTGACCAAACCATTTGGGACAATGGCCGGATCGTGTTTGAGGCCCCAATAGCCGCAATACGCGAGCGCATGCCTGTGGCTGATATAAGACAAGTGATTGCTGAGATTATGGAAATGGCAGAAATCGCGCCAGCTGTTCCAGTTGCTCCAGCGGCTCCAGTTGCTCCAGCTGCTCCAGTTCCATCTGAAGAGTCTGAGGAAAATCTCATTTCTATGGAAAATGCTCAGGTACAGTACGGCACAGTCGATTACAGGGAGTGCGAAATGGAGCCCATCAATTTTGCAGCCGTTGTGTTCAACGACGGTGAAATCGCACTTGCGCCTGCACCCGCGCCGGTTCCTGTACCCGCGCCCACGCCTGTGCAAGAAATGCGCACAAGGAGCCAGATTATGCAGGAAATATACTCAGCCGCGCCTAGAGTTTGCACGCACTGGCCTGGCTCCAGAAGACATGCAGTGCCTGAGCTGGCTGGAGCTTCTTCCCCGGATCTATCTGATGATGAGGTTTTATATTACGGGCCTCCACATAATTTCACTGACTCGCCAGTGGGTTCACCCGGGCTTTGTGGATTCCATCTGTTTCCAGAATTGCCAGACAATGATTGCTTGAACTGTCGTTTGAGTCGTCCTGAAGCGGAATTTGCGCCTCACAACGATGCAATGTCTTTTGACTCAGGCTCAGAATATACGCCCGTGGTCTGGCCGTTGATGGATTTCACGCATTCGAGAACTTTGGTGCACATTTCCTCCAAGGAAGGATCATCAGAAGACGTGACGGGGAAGCCCCTCAAAAAGGCTAAGGTCAACAAAAAGTCAGGGAGGAGCATTGCGAAAGTCTCCAGCGACGCTCTGAGTGCTGATCATTCTGCAAATGAGAGAATTGAGGCTTGGGCTCGTAATTTGCCAGAGTATCCAGGAGAGGACAGAATCTTGGAGCAACTGTTAACTGTTCCTGAGCCAATCTCGAACGGAGTTGTGGAAGAAGGCTCTTCCAAGAGCCACCATGCAAACCAGGTGTCCGAGTATCACGAGGACACCGAGGAGCTCGAAAAGGAATGCCGCGATAACCTTTTCGACAAAGATGTGTGGGAAGCAACTCGGTCTATGCTTCTGAGAGTCGAGGACGACACCGGCTTCTCAAAGCTTACTGAGGCCCATGAGTCGGAGTCACCCTACGACTCTGTCTGGACTGAGTCTGAGTCCCAGAAATTAGGTGGTGATACGAATGACGCTGGCTTGAAAAATCCAGTGAATATGGTGCTGGTGTTTGGCAAGTGTGTCCCCGAGCTTCCAGGCTTGAAGGATTTGGACATGGCTCAAGCTGACGATGATAGTGACGAAACCATCAACACCCACCGTGAGGCACATCTTCTTGTTCTGGTGGTGGACAGCTATCGTCAGATCTTTGCACATGCAATCAAGGCTTCTGTTTTGCCCTGTGGAGATAAGGTCAGAAAGTTGGTGCGGGAGATTTTGCTTGTCAAGACTCTCGAGGGAGAATTGGCGCTTGAGGTTGGCCACATTAACCGTGAGCTTGCCACCATCAGGCTCTTATTGGAGGTCGGATGCGAGGCTCAAGGTGTTTATTTGCAAGCTAGGATCAGAAAGTGCCGTTCTTTGTTGGGCCTGGCCGAGGTCAAATTCAGAAAGATCCACGACAGGCTTTGCCTGCTTGAGCATGGCTACCTTTCCAGCATCTCTGGTCTTGTTGACTCGATCACCAATATTGGCCGCATGCGGGCTCGTATTCTTGCAAAATATGACAATTTCCTTGCCCTCAGTGTGTCTGAATCTGATGCAGCTTCTGAGGGTGTTCGCCATTGGACACACATGGAAGAGTACCAGAAGATGACTGCTTGGTATACCGAGCTCGATGTGGAAAACTTCCAGATGCTTTTGAACACGGACCTCGACATTTTGACTGCATCTTCCAATACCATCTCCAGAATGGTCCAGCTGGTGCACAACAATCTCGATGCCATGGAGAGAGAGCTAGAGTTGAGTCAGTGAATTCAGCACAAATTGTTAAGACGTGCCTTTTAAAAGGTGTACTTAATTTGATTGATTTTAAAAAAGAAAAAAAAAAAAAAAGGAAAAAAGATGAAAAAACTCAGAAAAAAAAAGTTAGTATGTGATTTTTTATACACATTTGTTTGATTTAATATCATTTTGTAGATTGAACAGCACTTAACAGCTCGGAACCTTGATCGTGAGGAGGCTGATATACAGCCCTATCAACCCCTATTCTTGTACAGTAGTCACAAAACACGAAGCTCATACATTTATGATGCTGGTCTTGCGTGCCTGTTCGAGGAAGACTTTCGTAATGAAGCCTCCTTTGTTTTTATGCATGCCACTAACACCCTAGATCCCTCAAATAAGGCTTGTTCACTAGAGAAGTCTTTTTAAACGATTATACGTTACAGAATGCTACCGCTCGACACAGTGGTTCTCGAGTGGGATTAAGTTTCGAGCCTTCGATATTTTCGACTCGCCTATCGGAAACGGATAGCACATTCTCTCTCTAAATAGCCTGGTTGAGGTAAGTGCCAGCGGCAGAAAAGGCCACCTGATAATGTGGGCCGCATGCGTGTGACGCTGTCAGCCATTTTGCTTACGACCTTGTATTGATCATTATCGTGAATCTCTCTGAAACGAGGCCCTTCTTTCCTTAGCCTTCCACGACATAATTGAACATTATTATCCGCATTGACAAAAACACGTCATTGTGACAAGAGAGTGACAAATAAATATCAACTTTTAGCCACCAGAGCATTCGATAGGTATGTGAGGGTCTCTAGGTACGAGTCTGACGAGACCAGAAGCGGTTGTAATTGTCTTACCGACTCGGTAAGATTGGACAAGTACAGAAAATTATCTCCACTGGGACCACTGCTGTTTTTTATGATGTCCGCCGTAGCCTTGATGCTCTCGGGCCCTACGAAGGACTGATTATCAATGGTACCGATGTAGACATGTGACTTGATATACAAGTCACCGTCGTCAGCCCTAGGTAGATTCGAGATGAGTTTTTTGGCCGCAGGGTTATTTTCGGGCACCGAATGCACATGAAACTCAACAGTGTGGAGAGTATAGCCGTCTTGCTCCCGGATGTCGAGGTACAGCTTTACTTCCTCGACGTGCTCGGGCTCTACATAGTAAGCTACTCCCCAAACTTTGAGATCGTGTGTCTGTAACCCTGAAACGTCTTGGTGTGACTCCTGGAGTTCCATTAGACCCTTGTGATTTGGCACCATTTCGTAGTTGTGGACGCTGCCGCTGAAAACATCATTCTGCTTTAAATCATCAAGAGGAACTAGAGTGACTACACGCCCGGGCAGCTCAGGCGTGCCCCTGTGATCCGAAGAAGACTGCCAGAAACGTCTGATGTAGCCTTGTATAGTTCCTGACACACGAAAGGAGACCAAAGGCGGAGGCTTGAAGATAAGAGAGCCGTAGCCAATTATCCACATTCCCTCCAGAGTGACTGTCATAGTAGGTGTTGATGCGATGTATTAAAGAGTGTGTGGCTGGGAATGCAACAGGTGTCAGTTGTGCTTTCGGGTAACTCAATTAGCTTGCGCTTTTTTCGAAAACGTTTGTTCCTGTTTATTAATTGATTTATGATTCTGATAAGTTTTCGAGTCTCGCGATTTAATCAAGCGAGAAAAGGCCTGCGACTCTGCGCGCACTCGCATTTGCGTTTTTTCAAGTCGAGAGATCTCTTGAGCTGATAAGCAATGCAAGACACAAAAATACTCCACGCCATTCATCACCTAGGAAATACAAAAAAAAAGATAACGAAATACCAGAATTATTTTCATCTGCAAAGAATTATGCGATTATACTCACATTGTGTGATATTTTTGTGCCTCTCGACCTTGTCTTCCACAACCAGTTCTTTTCGAATTAGCCGTGTGTTTACGAGGTGTGCATACAGAGCCCGGCTTTACAACTTTCCAGGAATCTCTGCGCGGATATCGCTTGCTTAAGCCAACCCGCCTGACGCTCGCCTGGCCCATCACGGATTATCTCTTGGCATTCCTTCACTTGCGTCTTCCTTTCTTATTCATAGTAATGCCCTCCAGATAATGTGGGCCCAGCTAGAAGTATGTGATTTATGATGCACGCTTATTTTTTTATCTTCTCTTTCTTTTCGATTTTATTCTGGTTGTGGAAAATACGAGTATCGAATGTGCGTCTTCTTCAAAGGCCATGGAGCTTGGAACTGAATTTCGGAGTCATCAGGTAGCCCATTTCTGTGTTCTGGGCAAATAGCCAATTCGCAAAAGCGAGATATAGTTGTTCAGACCCACGAAGTGAGTCCAAACCTGGAGAGACATGCATTAATGATATATATTCATCGAAGCAAGCTCAGAAGAGATTTAAGCTCTCCTCTTGTCGCAAAAAGTCTGGTCATCTTGCTCAGAGGATTATCCGTAACCATTTTGACTATGACCCTATTGACTCAAACACATCACCACAAAGCCCAAAAAGCCATTTGAGATATATGAAGAGACCACGTGATGAGTCTACGTCCATTTCATATTTACAAAAGATGTTCTCAGATGCTCATCATCAAGCTGCCCATACCTTTTCACACATCCCCCTTGTACTAACAGACTCAGATCGAAAAATCACACGTGGCGTATGCGTGTATTGGGATCTTCAGCACGCTTTTCTCGCTCCTCTCGCTTTTTGTGAAGGAGCGTTTGTACATTGGCGAGGCCACAGTTGCTACCATTGCGGGTCTCATTCTTGGACCTCACTGCTTGGGCTGGTTTGATCCGCTCACGTGGGGAAACAGCGACCACCTAACTTTGGAATTATGCCGCATTGTCTTGTGCATCCAGATTGTGGCCGTCGCCGTCGAGTTGCCTCGCAAGTACATGAAGAAACATTGGCTCTCTGTGTTTTTACTTCTATTGCCAGTAATGACATTAGGCTGGTTGACCGTTGGATTATTTATTTGGGCCTTGATTCCGCATTTCGACTTCCCTTCCGCGCTCTTGGTCTCTGCCTGTGTCACGGCCACCGATCCGGTTTTGGCCGCTGCAGTTGTGGGTAAAGGTAAGTTTGCCGAGAGAGTTCCGGGCCACTTAAGAAATCTCTTGACTGCAGAATCGGGATGCAACGATGGAATGGCTTTTCCTTTCATCTACCTATCATTGTTCCTTATCGTCGATGCCGGGGACGCCGGCGAGATTGTGAAGAACTGGTTCACATTGACCATCTTATGGGAATGCTTTTTTGGGATCATTTTGGGTGTTTTTCTTGGGTTTGTGTTGCGCAAGGCGGTGGAGTTCGCCGAGGGAAAAGCGTTGATTGACCGTGAGTCGTTTCTTGCCTTTTTCGTGTTCTTGGCCTTCACCTCCGCCGGCGTGGGTTCCATGCTTGGTGTCGACGATCTTTTGGTGTCTTTCGCTGCCGGCACTGCTTTTGGCTGGAACGGTAACTTTGCCAAGAAAACAGAGGAGTCCCACGTGTCCACGGTCATTGATTTGCTTCTCAACTTATCGTTTTTCGTGTACTTTGGGGCGATAGTGCCTTGGCACGATTTCAACAACTCCACCCTTGGTTTGGATGTGTGGCGCTTGATCATCTTGGCCATCGTTATCATATTCCTTAGAAGGATCCCTGGTGTGATGGCCCTCAAGCCGTTGGTGCCAGACATCAAGACTTGGAGAGAGGCACTCTTTTGTGGCCACTTTGGTCCCATTGGAGTGGGTGCCATTTTTGCAGCCATCTTGGCTAAAAGCGATCTCGAGTCTCACTACACGTCTGAAGAAACGCCTCTTGCAGAGCTTCCGGAGACAAACTTCCCACACTACCAGTTGATCGCCACAATCTGGCCCCTCGTGTGCTTCATAGTCATTGTTTCCATTGTTGTTCACGGCTCGTCTGTGGCTGTTCTAGCCCTTGGTAAGCGTTTGAACCGTATGGCCATCACCATGTCGTTCACTGTCACCAACACAAATGACCAAGGTCCTTCCTGGATGTCGCGGTTGCAGAAATTGGAAAACACCTCCACCTCTTACTCACTCCACAGAATTGACTCCGCCACTGATGAGAAAGAACGATCGGAGCATGGCCAGCCTTTGTCTCAGGCAAACACTATCGAGACATCTGGCATCAAGGTCAGGCCTGCTGGGGGTGCGAGGAGAAAACGCCTTAGAAGGAAGGCCAAGCAGAAAAATGATGGCGCTCAGCCAGCTTCCACTGTTGAAAGACAGAGGCCTCAGGCCGAGTTTCTCCAGCTCGGGAGATCGGCGTCAACGGCCCCTGCGAGAGATGAAGAAGCGTCTATCAAGCTGGAAAGCTCTGGTGCTATATCAAATGTTGACCACAATCAGCACAATGGCGATGGCGAGGAAGAGACAGGTGCGATTTACGAGGAAGGCGATGAAATCATCCTTGAAGACGAAGATGGTGAAATTGTTGAGTCAGTGAGCTTGCACGAGGACGACGAGAGTCAAACCGAGGACGAAAATCAGGCTCTGCCAAAGCCTGCCGACGAAGCAAGTCTCCATTCAATGGGGTCTTTGAGACGGCATATGTCTGAGTACTCAGTGCTTTCAGGAAAGTCTGATCGTTCTACAGACAACGAGTCTTTGACACAAAAATTGTCAAGAACAGTCAGCGGAAGAAAGCCCATTGTCAAAAAGGGCACGAAGGGTGAAGGCAAAAAGTACTTTGCCCACCAGATCGATAGCCTTCTCCTCATCGAGAATGCAGATGGTGATATCGTGCGAAGGTACAAACTCAACAGACATACGCCCGTGAAGAGCAGATCCAGATCCGGGTCTTTGATGGGCAAGGCGTTGTCCAAGATAGGCATCAAGAATAAAGAGTCGAAGGGGACGGCGCAGCATACGCAGGTGAAAGATGATCCTGTTTCTAGAATTATACCCGACATAAATGTTGTGGCTGCAGGGCAGCCATCAGTCATCCATGAAGACCCGAAGGAGAGCCTGTCTGGAATCTCGGATGGGGACACCGAAGAATCGGGACTTCCACGTGAAACCGAGGTCGAGAAAACGAGAAGATTGGCTGCTCTAGGCCATACTTCGAATAGGCGAAACGAAGATGACGAGGAGGCTTGACTTATTTAGATTAATATTGCATTCATGTTAAAAGCTTTTCATGTGGAATTTTAACTCCTGGGAGTTCAGACGATAGCTTACGTACAGCAACCCGGACTAAGAGTCTCAGCACAATATCACTAGGATTTATCTCTCACGATCCTACGCTTATTTGACCTCGCTTCTTAGGTTCGGCATTGCCTTTTCCATGTTATAAAAACAACTACTGAGTGGTGGTCGGTTTTCCTAAAGACTATGTCTCATTATACATTTCTCGTCAATTACATATATACACTGGATTGTTTAATGGGCGGCATGTGGCGCGTTAGGCAAGTCAGCCAATGATTTCTTGATGACCTCAACACCTTTCAATAAGTCCTCCTCAGAGATGACGATGGGAGGAGCCAATCTGATGATGTGGTCATGCGTTGGCTTGGCCAAAACACCGTAGTCTTTCATGACCAAACAAAGGTCCCAGGCAGTTCTGCCATTGGCCTTAGAGTCGTCAATGACGATGGCCGACAACAAACCTTTACCTCTGACCTCGGAAATGATTCCACCTGACTGAGCCTTCAACTCCTCCAATTTCGAGCGCAACAACTCACCCAAGTTCTCGGCCCTCTCTACCAAGCCCTCGTCCTTGACAACTTGCAAAGCAGCCATGGCCACTTTGCAAGCTAATGGGTTGCCTCCGTAGGTGGAACCGTGCGAGCCTGGGGAAAGGGTCAGCATGATCTCTTTTGAGGACAAGACAGCCGACACAGGGTATACACCACCAGAGATGGCTTTACCTAAAAGAACAATGTCGGGCTTGACATTGTCGTAGTGCTCGTAACACAACATCTTACCTGTTCTGGCAATACCGGTCTGGATCTCGTCACAGATCAACAAAACATTGTGTTGCTTACACAACTCTTGCACTCTGGTGAAGTATCCTTTAGGGGGCACGACGATTCCGGCTTCTCCCTGGATAGGCTCCAACAACAAAGCAGCGATTTTGTCGCCCGCGTTGGCAAAGGCTTTCTCGACATCTTCAATGACACCGTATCTCAACAAGGTGCCCTTTGACTCGCCTGGAATTTGAGGTCCCACGCCATTCAAGTATGGGCCGAAGTCAGTGGTTGCATCTGGGTCAGTAGACATCGAAATGACACCAAGCGTTCTTCCGTGGAAGTTGTCGACCGCAGACAAAATGATAGCCTCGTCGTCCTTGATCCCCTTCTTCATGTAACCCCATCTTCTGGCCAATTTCAAGCCTGTCTCCACGGCCTCGGCTCCAGTGTTCATGGGCAAGACCATTTCGTAGTTGAAGAACTCGGTCACGTATTTAGCGTACTCGCCAAACACGTCAGATGAAAATGCTCTGGAACATAAGGTCAATTTGGAGGCCTGTTCAACCAAAGCCTCAATGATTTTGGGGTGGCAATGGCCTTGGTTCACCGCAGAGTATGCCGACAAAAAGTCCAAGTATTCTTTTCCCTCTGGGTCCCAAACATGAGCTCCCTTGGCCTTTTGGAAAACAACTGGCAATGGGTGGTAGTTGTGAGCCGAGTAATCTTCCTCGTACTTCTTAGCAGTCGCAGACGAGATGGACATGGTATATATGTGGGGTAAACGTGATGTAGATCGGGGTGAGTAAATTAATTATCTCAAATAATTTGGATTTCGAGATACGAATGTAAATATTCTAAAGTGATGAATAAGCTGGTTTTCCGATCCGCGACTGGTGTGACAGTAGGCCGGTATTTATATTTTTCACACCAGTGGGGTTACATCGCTCTATCTTGCCTATAGGTGTTGTTCGCGGTGAGTTGCCTATAGCACGCGTTCGTCCTGCTTACTTCACGATCACGCACGCCTATCAGCAGAGGGACTCGCGCAAATGCCGCTCCGATTGCGCAACTGAGACCGACACTAAATAGGACAGATGCTTGGGCCTGCTCGGTGGACTCAT
>JAJLZY010000047.1:0-63640 GCA_030564885.1 Metschnikowia kofuensis (nom. inval.)
GGTGCTGCCCGTGAGTCGCCAGCCGGAGACGTGGCAGGCGTGAATAATGGCAAGAGACTGAGAAGTCGCAAATTTGGTCCTGGCTCAGACGCACAAGGTGACCAATACATTGACATTGGGCTGGAGGTAGAGGCAGAGGATAAGGAAGAGGGCGAAACAAATGACTTAAACGAGGGAGATTATGACGTACGCGAAAACGATGAAGACGAAAACGATGAAGACGAGAATGATGACGAAAAGGATGGCGAAAATTATGGCGAAAATTATGGCGAAAATGATGACGACAACGAGGACGATGAAAATGGTGCAATTTCAAACGACAGGATCTCCTACGACTTCGAAATCGTGCAGGATTGGATGGACTCATACATCAAAAAACACAATTGTGAGGCTTCTCTACGTATTGTGATTGTGCTAGAAGACAGTGACGGGTTCCTGTCTGAGGTGCTCAACCAGTTGTTGCAGCTCATATGTGTTTACACAGACAGGTACCCAATCAAGATGGTGATGGCCCTCAGTTCTCGCAATGTTGGAGACTGGCTCGACAGCAACATCACCAGCAAACTCCGCACCTTGATCGAGGGCGTAAAGTTCCAGGCCAAAGATAACAAGGAGACCGGGTACCAGATCATCGACGAGATTCTTCTCCAGAACGAAATCACCACCGAAAACCCGCTTCTCCTCGACGCGTTCCTCTCGCTGATCATATTGAGCAGATTTGAACACTCCAACAACTCGATCGATAGCTTGATTGCCGAGCTCAAGCTTGCGTACCTCATCTACTTCTACCAGTCGCCACTTGCGGGCATGGTCGATGCCAACTTTGTCCCTGAAAGGTTCCATTTCGACGCGTTGCGGAAGCTTCCTTCTTTCAAAAACCACATGGAGGAGCTTGTTTACCGGCTCGAGCAGAACCCGTCGGAAGCAGAGAAGACACGCATAATCAGGTTGCTCCTGAGCAACAAGGATCTCAGGGCCCTTTTTGAGAGTGCACGGGGCTCGATACAAGAGTACCAGAATTCTGTCATGAATGCCGTCAACATGGTGCACTGGCTCTGCGGCGGGTCAAAGGAGAAATTTGAGATCTACAAGTTGATGACTAACAACCAGTTCATGAACTCTTCATTCTCCACTAGTGTTTTGAAGGCTGTTGCCTCGTACACTGTGGGCGAGGTCGACGAGTTTTTGTCGTTTTTGGATGGGCCTTACATTTGCGAGTCCATGAGAGGACAAGTAGACAAAGATCTCATGGTGCTCAAGGAGAGCCTCATGTCGCAAGAAGCACCCGACTTGAAGGTGCTTTTGAACAAATACTTCCACGAAAACAAACATCTCAACATGAAAATCAGCGACAATCTTTTCAGCGAGGTTCTCACCATCAACGGTGGCCATACAGAGCTAGATGAGCGCAGGCCGCCAGCGGCAATCGAGGAAAATTACAGAAACGTCATGATGGATGTCATTCGCCCAAACACTAGGGACGTGATCGAGGCCGACTTGGACGAGCCACAGAGTCGGTTGAGGAACCCATTGCTTATGGAAGGCCTCGACAAAAAGAGAGCCAATACCAAGCTCGTCGGGCCGCCTTTGAGTAAGTTGTATCAGGTGTACAAAGATGCGCCAGTCAGCATCAACTTGTGGGACTTCTACGTGGCATTCAAGCTGTCGCTTGACAAATCTGCTGTGATTGTAGAACTCGATAGAAACTTTGTGGGCTTGTCCGAGAGCGACAAGGCTCCGCTCGGGCCGATTCTAGAGGCATTAAAGGGTGAAGATACTGATAAAATGTGGGAGAAGGTTGTCTACGCGTGGTTTCTCCAGGGCTGTTTTGAGCTCAACTCGATGGGCTTCCTCAAGGAAAAACTGAAGGGAGATTTCATGGAAAAGTTGATTTGGAAAAACCTTTGAGGAACTGGGGAAGGGGGAAAAAGTTGGTGAAATTAGAATTCCAGACCTACCCAAGTCGTCCTTTTTCATGTTTAAGTATCTTTTTTTTAAAATCCTCGGAGAAGTTATGGCCGTCTGCAAATGCTCTACTCTTTCTCTTTTCTTTTGATTGCTCAGTTCATCCGAGTTGAAACAAATCTGTAATCTTAGTTGCCTGGATCGTCATAATGAGACTTCTCAGTTTCTAGTGGATTCGATACCATGTAAAGCATTTGCAAAATTCATGAAAATGATGGCGTTTCATGAGCCGAGAATGTGCTCAGAGATTACTACTGTTTATTCGTGGAAATGAGATATAAAACAATTAAATACTATTCCAGAGTTGGTTTGCATGGCCTGACCCTTAATCACATGGTCCTGCTTTTGACTCTTTGCAATATTCGAATAGTTTCGATCTCAGAAATATGTATTGGGTAAATCTTGCCAGGTGTCCTCATGCCAAATAAACTGATGAATCACATCTAGAATTACCCATAAAAGCATGGCAAAATCTTCATTAAGTTCCCATGTGACCTTCTTTGGGCATTCCCGGGTTCAAGGGGTCCGTCAGGGTCAAGCCGTCCAGCCCACCCCAGATGTTGTAGTATGTCTTTGACAAAGAGGAACTCACCTTCTCTCTGTCGACGTATCCGCGGCCAGCCGCAGCCGTAATCACCATCAAGACAGCAAATACCGAGAAGATTGCCACCACCACATATCGCTGAGAGCGCAAAAGCCTGGATGCTATAGGGCTCGCTGTTACCATTTTTAACAGTTGAAGTTTACTTAAGTAGATTCAAGTGCGACAAATGTTCTGATATACAAATAACACGTCGGACTTAGGAATGTTTGGGTATCCTGGGTATTCCCAATTCAATATCGTGACGCGTTGAAGGGATGTTAGAGGGCGTCTTCAGGTGTTGTACTGTACTGGAAGGTGACGTAACCCGAGACTTTGACATGCTATAGCCGGGCCAGACACGACAAGAGGGCAGAATCGGGCAGATGGAAAAAGGCACAAAACCAGGGGGAAAAAAAAAAAGAAATAATACGAAAAGATTGAAAATTATTGACTACCACAGACAGAGGATAGTTTTCCGAGTAGGTGTTTTTTATTCTTTTTTGGCGGATATCACTACGATTCAATTTAATTTAATCACTGAGGTGCTTCTTAAGCAATTTTCCACGGGCCTGCAAAGTGTACGCGAGCAGCCAAATAGAGCTTAGAATTGTGGGGGTCTCCTCGTTTAGGTCTACTGCCACGCGAGCAAGCACACTTTTTATTTCTTATCGCACAAATCCCAGGTTCGAAAAGATGGCCCGTTTTATATACAAGTATACGATTTGCAAAACAAAGAAAATGCATTGTGTTTATTTTATCTTTTTAAAGATCCTTGGTTTTTATCGTTTCTCGTGGTCTTTTTCCTCTCTATTTTGTGATTTCTTACAAACGGTGAAAAATTCAAAGTTTTGCGAATGTGGTTAAAAGCTTAGCATCTCAAAATTTAAACTTGGCACAGTTGAAAGGGCAAGAAAGAATTTTGAACGTACTTTTTAAAGCGATTGGAAGAAATGGACCGTTTTTTTCGAGATATAGTGATATTGAAATGAGAGATATTCTTCAGATATTTCACTTCTATTGATCTGACCGAAAAATGTCAAACCTAGTCGGAAGGAAATCCTTATATTTCCCGAAGACGGTCAACAATCTCTCGAGGAAGGCCGAAAGAGCCCTTTCGAGGCTGGCGCGTAGTGTAAGTATAAAGAAGCAGCTCATTTTGAGAGGTCTGTTGTGGAGAAATTTGAAGAGACAATTCATAAATATACTACAGGAGAAAGGCTTCAGTATTTATAATGGATTTTCATCCAAGTAGAAGTAGAGTTACTTTGCTATTTTTCACAGTTTGATGTGAGTGCGGAACAAGATATTTTTTCGACTAGTCTTGTTCAGCTTTTAGTTTAATGAGCGAAGAGAGTCTCTGAGACCATTTTTTGATCACACTCGAAAAAGGCTCACGTTTAGAAAAAATAACAACAGAGAAGGCGGGAGGCACAAGAGCAGGAATTTCTACCGCCAGTCAAGTGATTTGAGGACTTTAGTGTTCACCTCAAACACGTATCATCGAAAGTATTGTCTTTCATAAACTGTAAAATCAGTGTCGGCGAAAACACGTAAGTTTATGACGCCGTGGACTCGAAATTGGGAGGAGAAAGAAGGATTGGGAAGAGACATTAGGAATGATAAGATATATTAGGAGTGAGAAGAGAGAGTAGGAGTGAAAAGAGAAAATAGCAGTGAAAAGAGCGTACGGCAAATTGATCTGACTGGACCCGGCCTGATTTAGAGAGAGAAGGAACTTACCTTTTTTTTTTTGGATAATTGGCATAGAAAAAAAACACGTCGTGTCATCCGCTAAAATTTTCCTTCTGCAAGATTTCACTCTTTCCCAATTCTAAGTATCGTTTCTTTCTTGAATCCACTTTCTCATTCTCTCGAGTCCCTGGAATTACGAAAGGCGGAGTGACTCCTCCGATTCTTGTCTCGGTATCGCTAAGCGAGCCCAGTCATTGTTTTTGCAAAGAGTAACACCGCCAGGCCGCGGAAGCACGGTTCTGACCGGAACTCAACATATATTTCTTTTTTAAAAAAAAATACTTCACATTAAACCTCATACGCGAGCCTCATAACTGATCATTGCCGCATAATTGCGAGCCCTATTAATCTGCAAACCCCAGTAATGTGCAAGTAAAGCGCAATTTGCAAAGCGGAATTACACAACGTGCCATTAGCGTGAGCGACATAAATTTGTTGGTTCTTTAGAAGACATGACTTTTTGAGTGGTTCCACGGTCATGCACTTTGGTCTAGAATGAGTTAGCCTTCGGGCCGCTTTTGCCATTTACAGGCGTCGCCTTATAAAAATTTCTCATTCATACAATTGGCCTTCATAGTAAGCCTTTCCCCATGCTCTTTTCTATCCACATCATGATTTTTGACAACTTCAATTCAAGCATCTCCTCGAGTTTTCTCTATATTTGTCTTGGCAATTTCAAAAAGGTGACCACGCAAACGCATGCTATGCTTTCTTTATTGCAAAGTCCTCGTTCTAGTTTGCCATTGCCTGCCCAACTTTATTGCGTCACGCCTTTGCTCGCCATATTTTGCCCTACTTTGCCCTACTTCGCCCTACTTTCCCTTACTTTCCCTGTGCGGCCCCGCCTCGCTATTTTCGCAGCTTCGCAATCATTCCGTGTTTCACCGATCCACTGACTCGCGCCTGCTGCTTCAGGGCGTGGGTCTCTCACTTAATGGGCCAGAAGTTTGCCAGAAGTTGGTTCGCAGCCCGGGGCAAGCTCACAGATTTCTTTGAGATATCACACCACTTTCGCTCGCGGGCCCTATTATATACAGAAAATCGGCTGTTGTGGAGCTGAGCCCAAGGCACACATACAGTTTCGATTTGGTTTCCTCTCTTGATTTTTTTTTTTGGTTAGCACGACTGTCGTGAGAGCTTTTGATCTGTCAAAGACCATCGCCGCAGCAGATTTCTCCAATAGCCGCCACCTTTCTTCTTGTTTCCGCCTGTGCCAAAACACTCATATCCCACAATTATACTGGAGCCTGACTTGCCAGAGATCCCGCGAAGATAACTAGAGATCCTTGCTCGCCTCCAATATAGCGAGAGTGAGATAAACGAGGTATAATACAGCTTCACACCTTCAGAACGAAAAAAAAAAAACACATCAAACCTCCACCAAATCTTATTTAAATCTCCAAATCCTCAGTGAAACGTTTAGTTCTCATTGAATCGTCGTTGGCTGTTCGCTAATCATTTATTAAAAATCCACATTATCTTTTATCGCGATAGAAACTCAATCAAGTCCTTATCGAGTTTTATCTCACAGCAGAATCCTCTTTTTCCCACAATTCTTCCACACCCATATCATGTCGTACTTCCAGGCAGACCCGCCTCTTGATTTCGATGACGCCAACGCGTTCCTTGCGGCAATTTCCGGCACTGTCCCGTCTCTTGAGAAGCAGCCCGATTGGAATAAAGAACTTGATTTGGACCAACTATACACGCCCCTTGCAGAGCAAAAATTCGACAACCTGTCGCCCGAAGTTGTCTCGCTGAACGGGTCCATCGACGAGATGTTTGCCAGTGGCTCTTACAACTCCGACTTTTCCAACCCTTTGGCTCAGTTTTACAACTCAAATGCTGACACCTTCGTGCCTTCAGCCGAGAATGAAAACAACTCGTACACAAATCTGCTTGGTCTGGAGCACTCGCCATACTTGGACTTCCTGCCCAACTCGGGTCCTTCGTCGTTACACCTGCCCATAATCAAGCAAGAGTTTGATTTTGACGCTGGCTTTCCTAGCACCGTTCCGGATCTCAATTATGATGCATTTGGTGCCCCGCATCAAATCCAAAATGGACCCGATGGAACTCAGAATCAGTTTTTGCAGTCTCCAGGGACCTCTGGGGCCCAAAATCTCGTGAAAGCCGAGTACAACGAGAACCAAATCCCTAGTGAGACCAATGCAAGCCCAGAAACGGAATCTCTGCCGGCTAAGAAAGTAGAAATCCGGCCGAAGGCAAATGGCTCGAAAGTGGCCAAGCCCGAGCGCAAACAGAAGACATCCCACAACGTCATCGAGAAGAAGTACCGCACGTCGATCAACTCCAAGATCTTGGAGCTTCGTGAAGTGGTGCCCACACTCAAGTTTGCTACAGGGAAGGCACGTGTTCTGATGGCCGATTTGGACGGCTTGAGCCCGGCGTGCAAGCTCAACAAGGCATCGATTCTCACCAAAGCTGACGAGTATATCAAGCACATGAAGAAGAAGAACAAGGCCTTGAAGAAACTGATAAAAGAACTACAGGAACGGGTCAATAAGGCCAGTTCGGGCCAGCAGGTTGTCGATGCTTCTTCCGGTCCAACTCAGACTTTTATGGACCGGGCAACTTCACTCTTCGAGTCGCAAAATGCCCCTTCTTCTTTGTTTCAGAGACGCGTGTATCAGCAACCACAGCTGGCGGAAGAGAACCCAACCTCAAACTTGAACTCAAACTTGAACTTGAACTCAAACTTGAACCCAAATCTGAACTCAAACTCAAACTTCGGCTCGAACTATGCGTCGTACGCTGACATGAACCCTCGTCTGATGTCATACCCTCCTCAGCCACAGAGTGGTCTTAACTCCAATATGTTTTTCGGAGGCTTGGCCACGTTAATGGGCTCCTCCTATTTGAACGATAACAACTTCCAGGCCATGTCTGCCTTGCCGCTCTTCCCCGTGTCGCTTTTTGGCAGTTCTTCTGCTGCGCCGCTGCTATTATATACTCTTCGCATGGCGATGGTCGGCCTTGGCTTGTTCATGATTATTAACTCTTGTACGGGCATATTTAAGTCCAAGTCTGGAAAGGGCAAAGCGAGACTGACTTCAGATATTGCCAGAGAACTCCTCTCTATTACTGGTGCTGGTACTCGCGAGCCATTGAATGACAGTGATAGAGCACGCGTTACTCGTCTTCTCATGGGCGACAAAAACTCCACCTTGCGCTCTTGGGTCCTGATGTACTTGTGTTTGCGCACGAGACAAGCCGATTTTGAAACGCTTTTGTTGCAATTTCTCGTGGGCACGGCCATCATCAAAAGGGGAACACCACTCTCGAGGCTAGTCGCGTTGGATTTGCGTTTTAGAAAGCGTGCGTTGATGACGACCGACTACTCGGGAACTTGCGAGGCACTCCACAGCCTCAAAAACTTGATCAGAAACTTGGATGGGTTGCTGATGTTCGAGTCCGACTCGTTTGCCCTGCGCCTATCGAATCTCTCCCATGGCAGACCAATCTGTCAAGAAATAAGCAGCGGTGAGAACCCCCTGATATTTGTGGATGCGCTCCTCAGAAACGAAGATAATTTATATGGGCTTGTGTTCGAATGGCGCGTGCTTGAAATCATCCACGAGCTCACACTTGTGTACTTGGATGTGTTCGCTTCACCTTCGCAAGCCAGGGATGAGGCGATCGAGGAAGTGAAAGAGGATGCCTCGAAACTCAGCGAGGTGGTGAAAGACTCGATATTCTTGTCTCGCCAGTTTTCTTATTTTGAATTACTCTTGAACCCTGGTATTGTGCCTAAAGTCTTGAGCAACGACAAAAACTATATCCTCAACGCATTGCAGCACATTACCTTGAGCTACCGCGAGCCCGATCTCACTGACGATGAGGACATCACTGACGATGATGAAGCTGATGACAGAATAGACGAAGTTGACAACGAGGCCGAAACACCTAGCGAATGTGTGACTGTCGCTCATTCCAGCATCGGCAGAAAAGCAGATCCGCTTGATATCATCACAAAGCAAAAGTCCATGGTGGGCTCCATGAATCTCATGAATGAGGAAAAGTACCTCGTTTTGCTCTCATCTTTGATTTCTTGGTATTTGGAGAACAACGAGATCGAGAAGCTGTTGGAGCTTTTGAACCGGTTGAACTTGAACGAGAAGAAGTCGAGTTTGTCGCTCCTCTCGTTTACTTGCTTGCTCAAGCTCGTATCCTCCATCTTGAAGGCAGAAGGCGAAGAAGGAGAGGACTCAATCACCTCATCTAAAAGAAAGATATCTGAATTGACCACAAGCTTAAGTTCGAGTAATTGTCTTGCCTTAGAGAAGGTCGTTAAGTCAATGAGAGGCTGGTTGAACGGTGAAGCCAGTCCTGCGTTTTTATCGAATGAGCTTCGTGGCGATTTGTCAGATCTCATCATAAGCAAAAGCATCGTGTTGAATAAACTATGAGATGCGTCTCCTAATTGTCTATTTCAGTTCGTACATTATCAAATTTATCTATGGGTTCGTTTTTTTAAAACCGTCAGCACACGCCGTAGACTCGTATGTCAAGCGTCACGCGAGAAGTAGCCTCAGAAGATTATAGATCGATATTTGAAAATGTGAATGGCTCGTAAGCATATCCCTCGCCCTCGAAAAACTTCGACATGGCCTCCACCCAGTGTAACCTCAAAGAGTGCAACATTGCAGATGTACCTTCCATCATCACCAAAATACACACAGTCAAGGTAAACCACATGGCAAACAAGCATACTGTCATGATGATCCCCACAGTACCCGTTGTGCCAAATGCATTCAGGATAGTCATATTCCACAAAACACTAGACAACTGTGCATGTGCCAAGGACAATGCCCAAAGTCGCAAATATGATGCTGTATGTGATACACAGTTAAGACAAAACTCGATCGTATGGATGACCTGGTGAATCACAATGTCCATGAGGTTGAATTCTTCATCACCGTGGCCATGGCCCGAGCTGAGCGCCATAGGCTCAATATCATTTGGAAATGTGAACGTTTCACTCAACATATCAATCTCGTCGTTGTCGTCAAGCGAAGTTGATCTTTCCGCAAACCGTTCGAGGGCCTCCTCTTCCTCTAACATTTGAAAGTCGTGATTCCTTTGTGAACCAATATCGCGATATCCCAATGCGATTGCCCGGTTGTTCTCTCGGCGCAAAACCATGGGTTTATACAAAAGTAACCAGGGCACACAAGCCAATGCAATAAGAACAAGCGCCACTTGGACATACTTTTGACCGGAGTACAATGGATCTTCTATGCTCCCCGGCGACAAGAACATATTAATCAACATGTTGAGAAGCCCCGGTGGCTGTTTTCCCGTTCCGAGCCAGTCGACGCACCATTTGTAAAGAATGGTCAACACCAAATAACCGAAAATGCTCTGCATGAAGAGGAACCCGGGGATGAAGTTACCAATAATATCGACTTTGGACTTGAAAAATCTATGATTGACCAAACTGAACATGAGAGAGTAGTTCATGTGGCAGTAGCCCATGACAATGGACATTTTCATTTTGTATGAGTTGGTGAAAAGAAGCCCGTTTTCCGCGCCGTGCCACACCCAGTCGATTCCAAACGGATACGTCTTTCGTTTGATTTTCGATGCCGTGAGAGAAATCGCGCCGTCTTTGCCGAAATCGTAGCCCTCAGGCCAGTCCCACTTCCATCCAGACAGAAATAAGGACATGGATTTAGAGAAGATGTCGTTGTACATGAGTCCCGTGTACATGGAAAAGACACCCATGAGGAGAACAATGTATCTGCCATTGAAAGCCATTTCGAGAATCTCGTCCTTTTTGCGGATCGAGTTGAAATAGCGCTCGTTTTTGATGAAGTAGAGTGCTACCAAGAGCACAATGAAACCGTGCCCTAAATCACCGAACATGATGGCGAAGAAAAACGGAAATGTGACGATGGTGGCCAAGCCGGGATTCACCTCTTGGTACGTGGCAATCCCGTATGTATCGACAATCGACTGGAATCCTGCCGTGAACTTATTAGTCTTATGATACGTGGGAGGCACTCTGTTTGTGGAGAGCTCATTGACTACGGCGACGAAATTGAAGTCTGAATCCTCGTCTTCGTCGTCGCTCAATGTTTCCAAGCCACCTGGCCCAACCGTGAAATACGCGTCATCTGAGAACGGGTTCTCGGGCTCTTCAAGCGGCCGTCCATTTGCAGAACTCGACAACGTATCGTTAGACAAGGTGATGGAGTTTTCGGCCTCGAAGGGCAGCTGTGAATTGGTGGCCATTTTAGAGCGAACCACGGCCTTGAGACTGCGCCTTATGCTCTCAAACTCGACTTTCGGGATCCACCCTTCACCTACGAGACAGCGTCTGGTGCTGTCTTCGTCAAACATGTTGAGCGTCTCGTAAATGTGTCTTTCCCTCCGCACAGTGTAATGCCAGTCTGGGTATTTTTCCTGGAAAAACACGAGCTCGGAAATCAAGTGGCTCTTCGTGGACTCCACCACGTTGCCCAAGTCCTCGATTTTCATGTTGAGCTCACCGAGAGCGTGGGCCCGGGCGCTTCCGGACCCGCCCGCGTTGTCGTAAATGTGCCCTTCCAAAGACTGGATGATTTTGCGGACACGGGCTCTCAAATAGTCTCCATGGATGTAAATGAGGAACGCGTTTTTGTCCACAAGGTCGGAGGGCCGGTCTAAGGAGACAGGCAAGGGCTCTGAAATTGGGAAGTCGTTGAAATAAAGATTCCCCCGCAACGTGCGCCACAAGATTTTGCGCAAGATCTGGACTTTGTCCCTTGCAATTGCGCCTGCTATTGAGTTCATGGCCAGGTCTTCGAAATGGGCCGTGGGGTCCTGTGAGCCTGCAGCGTGGCTGGCTTCGTGCAGGCCCAATAACGCCTCTTCGTCGTCGTCGTCGCCGATTTCAAACTGCCGAAACTCGTCGACGCTGTTATTTCTGCTTGCGGATAGTTCTGGCAGGTGAAAGTTCTGCACGGCGGATAGCACGTGGCGATTTTCGACCAAGCCCATCTTCTTGAGCTCGAGAGATATGTAGGACCCGTCTAGATGCTGGATTTTGCCGTGCACAGAGCGCGTAAACTCCTCGATTTGTTGGAGCTCCGATGTGGACGGCAACGGGCCCTCGTCGGCGGACAAGGTGGCGAAAACATCGCCCTTGGCCGTGCCGTACTTGACCATCATGTCGTAGAGGAACGTGAGCTTGAGTTCAAGCCCGTCTATGTCCCGTAGTTCGGCCACAAACGTGCGCTGGAACGCTGTGAGCAGCGAGTTCAAATCTCGGAAATGGACATGGCCCGAGCGGCCGAGTGCAAACACGACGTCACGGGCCAACTCGATGGTCACGTAGAATTGCACGAGTGCCATCGGAGCTGACCGGAAGATCGCTTCCTGGCCACTTTCGCTGGCAGAAACAGGCGCCAGATTCCAGAGTTGCATGGTACGCTATGTGGGGCAAGTCAGAAGGTACAAGCGGCGGTTATATGCCGCGAAAAATGGGCAGAACGCGTAATTGGCAAGGTCCTAGAACGCTCAAGACAAGGAAGATGTGGTTCCGGCGCGTGTGTGGGTGCTGCCGGGGCTGAAAGTCCGTTTGAAATAAAAGTAGGTGTGTCTTGAGGTGCGATCTGTTGTATAGTTTTACACCGTGGCAGTGGTGCGAGTCTGCGAGAGTCTCCAGGTCCCAGGGCCTAAGCCTGAGGCGGATAAGTGGGGTGGGGTGCGAAGTCGATAGACGCCCGAGGCACGGGGCAGGCGAATAAGGGAATTAAAATTGTATGAAGATAAAGAGGACAATCAAAAGAATTAGATAATAGAGATTAGATATAAAAAAAAATAGAATATAAGAAAATAAAGTTCTTAACAAAGAGTTGGAGACTATCAAAAAGGAATACGAGAATATTGAATACGAATGTGAGGAGAGTATAGAAGATTCATGTTGAGGGACCAGATCTGTGAACGTTGGTGATGTATTGCGTGTTAAGATGCTACTTGGAAATTTTAGTTCAAGCTCGGAAATTTTGATTTGAGCTTGGAGATTTTGATTTCAGCTTTATACTTCTCCGAATCTAATTTGAAGAGTTCACTCAGACTCTTCTTAATCATGGAAGAAGTACATTGGGTGGTAGCTTAATTAGATGGCTGGCGGATTTTTTCAAACCAATGAAAACATAAGGCCTTTCGCAGGCCCGATTGCGGGGCGATTTTTTAGATACGACGCGCGACTTGTAGACTTGGGGCGATACACGAGAGCGAGAAAATCTACCAACCCGAGGCGCCCCACAGAGACCGGAACCTCGGTAGAAAAGGATGGAAACATTTGACACAATGAAAAGAGAGAGACGCTACAATAAAAATCTGAAAATCTGCGTTTAGCTTGATCGGTGATTTCTATGGCGCATTGTCCAAGCCGCTGGGAAATGTAAGCTTTTAGTTTTCGCGAGTTATAATGCAAAGACATTAGTTGTACTGAAAATCAAGGTGAGCGGCAGACTGTCTTGATCTTGATAGGCATGTCCACGAGGTTTATTGTACCTTCACAAGCAGAATTCAAGACTGCTCTGATGTTTTTTTTTTTACTTGGGTCTATTTCGCTCGATTCGCCTCATTTTTATGGCAGCCTTTTTTAGTGTCTATGCATTTTTCCTAACTTATTGTTTTAGCTCTAGTGCCTCAACGAAAAGAGATCTAAAAGAGGGCGCGGCGGCCCAAAACATATTTACCTGTCCTGATAGACGATCGCAGGATCACTGAAAGTACAGTACAAAGCTCCAGCTTTCGGGCCAGACCCAAACAAATCTTATATTCACATAAAGACAAATGAATCTGAGACATTTTTAAAATACTAGAGTCTAAGAAACTTCAAAACATCATAAAGTGCAAAACTAGGGGGAATAAAAAACGCATTGCTAGTATTCTGTACCAATATGACCCATGCACTCAGTGTTCAGCCCAGTATTCATATGAACCGTGGTTCATCCTTTTCTAAATCAGCAATTTTGTATTACACGAGATGCAAAGAAAAACAAATCTCATGCTCTTAGCAACTAACCGATAACAGCCTGTTTTTATCTGCTTTCTAATCATCGTCCTGACTAATATGACGTGCCTCACAGCTGTCTATCACGTGACCCACCGCGCCCCGCTCAAGCCAGGCGGAGCTCTTGGGCCCATTTGATTCTGACCCTATTTCAATTTTCCACCAGTCTCCCTCTGGTGTAAGAGTCTCGCTCAGCTCTACAAACAATCGAAAAATAAAAAAAAAAACAGTGATTCAAAACGTTGATTATGCATTCCCTTGTGACAATTCTTCGAGTCTACTTTATTTCAAGCAAGCTTTTGTCTTCTTTCTCTCTTCTGTTTCTCTTCTGTGTCTCTTCTTTTTTTTTCCTTTTTTTTTTTTCCTTTTTTCTTCCTTACTTATAACTACATATACTCCAAGAAATCGCCCACTAACCGCCTATCGATTCTATCTCACTCGAGCGAGTGCTCGCGTGGAGACTTGAGACTGCGCGTATACGTCACAGGTCAAGTACAGGTCAAGTACAGTGCCAGTCAGTAAAGACACGCTAGTAAAGTCACGCTACTGAACTCACGTCAGTCGAATCACCACTTGAGTGCGATATAATTCCAATAAAATCCGCTGGAAACGCTATATTTATTTGACTATTTTTGGTCTCGTCTGGTCTCGCTGCCATTCCACAGCATAATCTCTCCAGATCTCATCATGAGGCTACTGTTCCTCCTATCTCTTGTCTTTCTGACAGCATGCGTTGGCGCTCTGGACGCACAGCTACTATATTCTCAGGCCATGGCCCAATTGGCGCAGCTTCCCGATAAATTCCAGGGGAGACCGCCGGTTTATACCCATGAAAACCTACATCGCGGGATCAAGGTGCCTCAGTATGACGTGGCGTTGCACGAGTACGTTTCAAACCTGCCAGGTCCGGCCCCAGACTCTGCAATTGACGCTGGAACAACTTCAAATACGCCAAATACGCTGGATACGCTAGCTATGCTAGAAAAAGCAGTGGATCTCGGATCCTCCGACGCCGCGGTGGCTCTTGCAGACATCTACACATTCGGCAACTTTTCAGTGGCGACAAACTACTCTCGGGCACAGGCCCTCTACCACAAAGCGGTCGAGTCACGTGGCAACGGACACGCCTACTTCATGCTTGCCCATTTCTACCAGACGGGCATGTTTGGCGAGCTTCCTGTGGACAAACAAAGGGCGAAAGTCTACTACGAGTTTGCTGCCCGGAACGGGGACGACAATGCGTTGCTAGTGCTTGCGTACCAGCTCCTTAACGGCGTGGATTGCCTGGCAAATTGCGAGACTGCCCAATTCTACTACTCGAAATTGGCCCGCCAGGTCATTCAGCACATCCACACGGAAAACCTCGATGTGCATGAGGACTTGCTCTCCCACAACATCCATTTGGCCGATTTCAGGGGCGGCATCTACGGCGACAAGATCAGCGAGTCGGACTCGAGTGTGCTCTCAGACATCGACAACTTGATGCAGATGAGGGGCAACTTGAAAGAACTGAACCTCGAGGCCCCCGACTCGAAGATGCTCGACTACTATTTCGACGCGTTGCAGCATCGCCACGGCGGCTACTTCTCGCCCCGGAACGCGTCGAAAGCGTTCGCAGAGGTGCTCACGTGCGCGTACATTGGTAAAGCCGAGTTTGAGGACGGCAGGCTCGAAAGCCCGACCAGCATTGACCGCCAGATCTGGAAACGGTGCCAGGGCCTCTTGGGGAGAATGTACCTCAACGGAGAAGGCACGGAACGCGACGTTTCGCGGGCGCATTTCTGGATCAACTCTGCGCTCGAACTCAGGCCCGATAAGGAGAATCTATTGGACATGGCGCTTTTGCGGCGGCTCGATCCAACTACCCATGGCGAGCTCAGCCCTCTGTGTGTTCTGTATCTCAAAGACGCTGCAAAAAACGGCAGCACCCACGGGGTGTTTTTGTATGCGCAGAGCCTCATAGCACCGCAGTCCCCATTTGAAACCACCTACGTCGACCTGACTTATGACTTGATCCGCACGTCGGCAGGCAGAGGTCATTATCAGTCGACGTTCTACTTTGCCGACGCCGTGGAGTCGGGGTTTTCTGCATCGAAGGGCGAGTTGTTCAGCTGCCCGGAAGTCGTGCTGTTCTACAAGAACTTTGTCGAGCGCTCAGAGTCGTTTCTATTGCCACACTTAGCATATGCGTTCGAGGAGCTCAAATACGGGAACTACAAAAACGCTCTTTTGGGATATCTGATCGCCGCGGAGCAGGGCCTTCTCAACTCGCAGCTCTCGGCTGCTTTTCTTCTTTACCAAAAGGAGCCGCTCATTGCATGGCATCGTAAATCGTTCGACTCCGCCCGTGTCCAGGCGGCTTTGAAGTACCTCGACCTCGCGTCGTCTCAGGGCCACATCGACTCAACAATTCTTCTAGGAGATTTGTACGAGAGCGGCTTGCCAGCAAGCGGGTTGGATGCAGATCATGAAAAGGCTCTTGCTTACTATAGTAGTGCCGCGCTGTCTGCATCGGCTCACGCATGCTATAAGTTGGGATATATGTACGAGTATGGGTTGGGCATGGGCAACAACACCCCAGACTACTATTTGGCAAAACGCTACTATGACCTCAGCATCAAATACTACCAAGACCTTGATGTCATGCAGTTAACGCAGGAAACAAAGCCCAACACTCATGCACTTGGGTTTGCTCTTCTACGCCTCAGACTCAAGTTTGTGTTCAGCAGATCTGACAAGAGAGACGATTCGGAGTCCGCGGGCTGGTTTGGTACGCTCAAGAAGCTTGCAAAGTCGGAGGAGTCGGAGGAGATGGAAGAAAAGGCTACCAACAAGGCCCAGGCGCATGCAGAGGGCGCGCCGTATGAAGAACAAGAAGATTATCAGTTGTTCGACTATATTATTCTCATATTTACATTGGCGTTTTTCCTCTATGTGGGATGGCAAAACTTGAGAGGGCAATTTAGACGAATGGGCCAGCGGCAATTTAATGCTGACGCTGGCCATGCAAATAGGGCGAATAGGCCCCGGTTTCAGGTTGAGTTCTTCTTTGCGATCTGAGATGAGACCATTGTTGGTTGTGCTCGAAAATCGGATGTTGGTACCGCAAGCATCTTCACTAGACAATTTAATAGTTTCAGGTTATATTCATATCTGCGAGAATGTTTTTCACCAAGGGGTGTCTAGCCACAGCGCTTGCGCCGAGTTTCTTCGCGATAGTTTGGGCCTTTCTTGGCGTTTGTGATGCAGGCGCTTTGAAATCATACAGATCCAAAGCATCTTCAGAGAGCTCGTGAACCCAGCTTTCCCGCTTGGCCAAGGCAACGAAATCGCTTATCGACTCCGCGTTCGAAAGTGTAGAGACAGATCCAAAAACAAGTAGCTTTGCCCTCGCTCTCGTCACCGCGACATTGACTCTTCTCCAATCTCGTAAAAGGTCACCGGCTTTGCGCTCACGATTGGATCTCACCATGGAAATAATAATACAGTCTTTGTCCCTGCCTTGAAACCGGTCTGCAGTCAAGACTTCGAGCTCCGGAATATGCTTAAACGTCTCCGTGAGGACTTTGAGCTGGGAGCGATACAATGTCATGATGCCAATCTTCGAAGGATCGACACCTGTTGCACGAAGAGCCTCCACTGTTTGTCGAACGAGCTCTACTTCGGTGGGATTGGTCACGTTCTCGCCCATAGTTCTCTCATATCCAGGTAGTAAGTCATGATCAAAGAAAACGACTTTGTTACGTTCATCAAGAGCAAATTCCAACCAGGGTGAATGGATGAAACAATCCTGATTTTGAAAGCCGGCAAGCTCATCTTTATTGGGGATAGCAAGACTTTGATTTGCGACCTGCACTGTACCACACAATAGTCGATTTTTGTAAACAAGCCTATTGGATATGAGCATTATTTCTTTGCACATTCTGTATTGGTACTTGAGTTCGACAACACTATGCGGATGCGCCGTTGCGAGCATTTGAAACAAAGATTGCGAAAGCCCCGATTTCACTTCGGCATCAGGGTGAGACACCAAAGGCGGGAGCTGGTAGTGATCGCCAACCATGACGAACTTGTCGCAGAGTGAAAGAGGACCCAAGCTGATGGGCATAGAAACCTGAGAAGCTTCATCGACTATGCAATAATCAAAGTGGTTACGAATGCTGAAGGACGGATCTTGCACACTAAGACACGTGGCCGCAACCACATTGGGTTTTGAATAAACATTCACAAAGTCGCTGTATGACTCAACTTTCTTGGCTTTCGACCCCGGTGTATAGTCTTTGATCAAAGGGTGAACTCTCGAGGGACTACCAATCCGCAAGAAGTCAATGCCGTATTCTTGCACTTTGATGAGAATGTTGTCGACAGCGGAATGGGTATAGGAAGTCAAAAGCACTGTTTTCTTTGCCGCGACCAACATCTTGATGAGATGTGCTATGAGTGTAGTCTTTCCTGTTCCAGGCATTCCCAAAATAAGGGAGTAGTCATTAGTTCTACTCACCACGTCGAATGCAGATAGCTGGCACTCGTTGAAATGGTCAGCAGCTGCTTCTTCAACCTCAAAATGTCTCTGGGAGCTAAATGTTGGCTCGCGAAGGTCGACCACCGAGCTTCTTCTCTTGTGATCACCCTCGCTCAAAAACAAATTGAGAATGTTGTACCGAGCCACTCCCATTCCATATGACATTTCATCTTTATCGACTCGAAATACAATTGCGTCTAAAAAATCCTGCGGAATCTTTTGACTGGGGCGTAAGACGCCTGCTCGATGAAATTTATCAGCTTTCAGCTCTGTCGAAATGATTTGTCTTTTAGAAGAGATGAGGATGCTTTCTGCATCTATGTGACGCACATAACCCAGAGTTAGCGCAAAATGACCAGCTTCATCGCTTATGATCACTCTGTCCGACTTTGAGATTTGACCTGAGGTAAACGACTGGCCTTGACTTGCCTTCCTTCTGAATGTATAGACGTAATCGTCAGATGCGGTGTTTGTTTGACAATCTGTGATCACAAGGCTCGCAAGGCTCTTTCCCAGGCTCTCCTCCCGCTCTTTTGCTGTCAATATCCAGAGCTCTTTGTCAAAGCGAGAGATGAACTCCTCCTCTTTAGATAAAAGATAATCCCAATATACTAGAAAATCTTTGTACTTTTGTTTCCCGTCCAAATGCGACGTCAAATCCTCAAAGACACCTTCTTTCAACCCGCTTTGTTCCGCATTGCCATCTTCGGTGAGGTAATTGTAGGTCATACAACTTTCTTGAACAAAACAGCGATCACATTTTTGCTGACGCATCAAGTCAGGAAGATCCTGGTTTCCTGGCCGAAGGAAAGCCGAAATGCGGTTCCTTAGGTTCACTAGTGACTTCAAGTCTGGCACTGAGATGTCGTGCTTTGTTGTGAGGCCTTCGTTCAGTGTGTATACGAGCAAAAACGACGAAATATCAACATTATATCGATCCTTGAATAAAAGAGAATATAATGCAGCTTGCGCCTGGTGTGCAAAGTATGGCTGGCCTGTTTTTATTTCCATGGGGAGTAAAAATTGGCCCAGAGAATTCTCGCTTTGAAGATTAGCTTTAAGGGTGACATCTGCTATTCCTTTAATTCCGAACATCGGGGACCAGACCCTTTCCTCGATATCGAGAGTTTCAGCCACCGAAAATTTAATTTTCTGCTGCCTTTTGTTGGTAGGGATTTCAGCAGGGGCTTTTTTGTAGAATAACTCAAACCATTTTTTGATGTAGGGCAAGTGGGGATAGATCTTTGCTTTCAAGTCGTCCACCACGTCTCCCAATGTGTAAATTTCTAGAAGGCGGCGCTGAATTTCTATTTCCACAAGCGCCTTCATGTAGTCTACTGTACACTTTCCCGTTATGAAACAAAGTTGAAAGATTTCGTGTACAATAGTTCCCGTGAGTAGTGGTAAAGAATACAGTCCTGGAAATGACAATCTCTTCGAAAGCACTGTTTTTCTAGGGCAATCAAGCTGATCTGCAACCACAGTAGATGACACGAGTGTGTCAGGGTTCCAGATCAAGAGATTGTGAGAATCGCTGATTAATCTAGGGGTCTCAGGGGATGTGTGAACCACATGAACGATATCGGAGGCCTTGATCTCGAGCTCGGCAGCCTCGCCTCGCACTAGCAATTTTGACGAGACATCTGCATGGTCAATCACGCTAACTATGAGCTGTCTTTTAGTGAATCCCTGCATTTGGTACGTGGTTGGTTGCACAGAATGTACCTTGTATCGCGTAAAGTCCGGTCTGGAGTATGACAACTTGGCGCTGAGATCTGCCGCTTCCCACAGACTTCGCTCTGCAGGTGGTGTGACTGATTTGACCTCGCATTCTTTTGTATTAAGAGACGGCTTTCCTTTTTCTGAATGGGCAAACGATGACAGGGCTGAGGACGGTTGTGTGAGGGCTAGCTCAATAGCTGCAATATCTAGATCGTCTGAGAATGGGTCGGTGTCATGAATAGGCGTATTTGATTTGTTGTCAAGTGAGTTTTCGGATACTGAGACCTCCATTGCTTGCGTTGAGGGTGTAATGTGCGGAATGACTTTAGCTGGAGCCTGCAGTAGAGGTGGTAGGGATTCACACCTGAGGTTTGCTAGGAAAGAGTCATCGTCCGAGGAGAAGTCGTCGTCGATGTAAGGAGACTTTGACGTCTGAGAAGGCTTAACAGAAGACACCTCTAATGACCCTGTTTTTGTCTCAAACTTGTCGATCCATGTGCTCAAGCGGCCAGCTAGTTGTGGTTTTTTCTCTGAAGCCTCTGCCATTGACAGCGGCAAGCTGCGAGGATCAAAAGATTTGGATCTTGTGAGAGTCGGCAGGCTATCGCCTGAACCCGCCACACCATCTGAGATTGTGCGACTGTAACGCGGCGTTTGCGAGAGTGTAACAGGAACGGCTAGGCTGTATTTATTGAGCATTGAGTTTGTCATTTCGTTGGCCAAGGTGGCCGCGGGCTGGTCTTTAGGAGGCAAAGCGTCGGCATTTCTCAACGGCGAGGAAAGAATGGGTCTGGCAGATTTCTGGGCCGGGCTCTTCATCGGCCGCCAGCGCACCCCGTCGAAGCTATCGTCTGAGCTCTGTTCTGTGGATTTGTCAAAGATCCTGGCTGAGAAAGGCGCCGGTAGATGAGACGCGTCCAGACGCGTATTGCCTGTGGGGTCGGCGCTTAGCGTGTCCGCTTTTGACGGGCTTTTTTCGGGGACTGGGTCCGCATGACGTGTTTGTGAACCGGCGACAGTATTATACTCCTCATTTGACCATGTTTGGTCGCCATTTAGTAGTCTTTTTTCTTGTATATGAATATTTCTAGTGCCATTTGCGGCCGCCCGAGGATTGAATGCAAGCGTATTTGTAGGCTGGAAAGCGTAGGTGCGTTTTGGTTTACCCGCCTTTGCCTTTTTGCGCTCTGGAGACTTTGTGGGCGACTTGGGATCTAGTCCCATTTTTGAGCATATGGAAGATCAGAGGTGAAAGCTATAGGATACGAGAGCAATACAGAGCTACTAGATTTAGGAGCAGAGACAGTACGGTAGTGTAGGAAGCCCGCGCCTCTGGGCCGGTCACGTGACATGGTTGTCAGCAGCGGGCGAAACCTGATCTGGCATCACTGGGGATTGGAGTGGGCCCTGGCGGTCCTATTGACGTCCATAATTTGTTCGGTTTTCTTTATTTATTTCATATGATTTTCAAGAGTCAATTGTTGCTTATAGTGTAGAAGATGGAACTTTCTCTGTTTATCTTCTGTTTACAAGTTGTTGTAATTAGTAGAGCCTCTATGCGCTCGTGATGTGCCAGATAATGTGCCAGAAATCAGGGCCGATTAAAAGCTGCCGCGACTTTGTAATTCATTGTTGTGCAAATTCATGCTCAGTAGCTGGTGCTGTTTAATTCTATATTCAACTATGAACTCGAATTTAGCAGGAAAAATCATGTATGTCTCGGACTCTGGATCAAACTGGTCAAGGATCAAGAGACGACTTTTGTAGAAAAGTAATATCAATATTTTTCTCCAATTTTCAAGATACTAGAGCAAATAGTTCAAATTTCGCAGCACCTTTAAAGGGCCTTGAGTCGCAGACTTATAAGCTGATATACTCCTAATCTGGACCCATAAGTTTACAAACAACTGTCGTGCTTTTAAATGTGGATATACAAGTTGGGAAGGATGAGACCGCATATCTTTTTTTTTTTGGCGGTTGTAACGATTCGTGAGAAAAGATTGGTAAGCAGAACGATCTTTGCTTCTTTTTCTCACTAGAAAAAAATTCCAAATCTAACACATTTAAACCCGAACTGCGATTAGAGCGAAGACTTTTGTTCGAAGTTCGACAAGTCTACGAGCAAGCAAACAATTTATTTCAATTTTATTCTTTATTGAAGCCTCGCTTTCGCTTCGAAAAAATTTCACGACAACTGAGCCCAACGGGCTGTACGAAAGAATTCACGTCTTTCGGAAAAACCAGACATTTCGTGAAAATCGTATTTTCTGCTTTCCCAAGCTGTATTTACTACCTTGGTGTTTATCGTCTCGAAAGAGAGTTGCGCCGTGTCAAATTAAATGCAGGCCAGTGCAATAAAGGAGTTACCACTCGTGCCTGAAGTGCCCATTAACACCGTCATCTATCGTTTTTCGATGAACGAGTTGCATTTTCATGACAAAATGTTTTGGGAGTTCATGTCAAACACTCGGGACTTCTTGGTGTAGGGTTGAAGCCACAATAAATGTCAGAGAGTTCACTTTATTACTCAGTAAACTTATCTGATCCAACTTTGATTGACACATTCGATCCAGAGGGCAGTAACGAAGTTTGCATTCAAGGTAAAGCTCCTTCGTGCTCTGGGGAATGCATCAAATTTGATGCATGATTACAGATCTCAATATAAGTTGGTGCTGTTCGGCTACGAGACAATGGCCTAGTGGTAACGATGGAATACCGATGAAATACCGATGGAATGTCTATAGAATACTGTACGATCGCGATAGAAACACAATGAAGTAGTGAATAAGTAACGATAGAATGACAAAAACTCTGAAACATTCATTAACTCAGGTATCTGTCTCAAAATAATTTTTTTGATCACGATCGTGATAATCTCAGAAGATTGTTTCGTCGTTCGTCATTCTGTCGTTCTTCTGTAGTTGTGTTCCCGTCGCCATTCGCAACACTTGGTCGACACCCCGTATTTAGACCCGTGCACCAGGGCCTGTGGGCCAGCCTGCACAGGGAATTTTTCTTCGCCCGAGCTCATCGTGCACAAATTTCTCACTAACAAAACGCTGAATCCCATTCTAAGCACACGCCTATCCATTTCCACACAGCGACCCACAGAAAATGGCTTACGTGTTGACCGAAACCGCCGCCGGATATGCGCTCTTGAAGGCCGCCGACAAGAAAATCTACAAGCTGGCCACGCTCGTGGAGGACTTGAACTCGGCCGAGAAGGTCGCCGAGCAGTTCAAGATCCATCGTTTCGAGAAGTTCCAGTCGGCCGCCAACGCCTTGGAGGAGGCCAACGCCGTCATCGAGGGCAAGGTCTCGGACTCCTTGAAAAAGCTTTTGGAGGACGTCAAGCTCGAGAAGAAGGCCACGTTGGTGGTGTCGGAGGCCAAGTTGGGCAATGCCATCAACAAGTTGGGCTTGAACTACTCGGTCGTCTCGGACGCCGCGTCCTTGGACTTGCACCGGTCGATCCGTGAGTTCTTGCCCGAGCTCTTACCCGGCTTGGACGACACCGTGTTGAAGCAGATGTCGCTTGGGTTGGCCCACTCCATCGGCAGACACAAGTTGAAGTTCAGTGCCGACAAGGTCGACACGATGATCGTGCAGGCGATCGCGCTCTTGGACGACTTGGACAAGGAGCTCAACACATACGCCATGAGGTGCAAGGAGTGGTACGGCTGGCACTTCCCGGAGTTGGCCAAGCTCATAACCGACTCCGTGGCGTACGCCAGAATCATCTTGACCATGGGCATCCGATCCAGGGCCGCCGAGACGGACTTGTCGGAGATCTTGCCCGAGGAAGCCGAGGAGCAGGTCAAGAACGCCGCCGAGGTGTCGATGGGCACGGAGATCACCGACGGCGACTTGGAAAACATCAGAGCGTTGGCCGAGCAGATCGTCGACTTTGCCGCCTACAGAGAGCAGTTGCTGAACTACTTGTCGTCGCGGATGAAGGCCATTGCCCCCAACTTGACCTCCTTGGTGGGCGAGTTGGTGGGTGCGCGGTTGATTGCGCATGCTGGCTCGTTGACCTCGTTGGCCAAGGCCCCGGCGTCGACGATCCAGATTTTGGGTGCCGAAAAGGCGCTTTTCCGTGCGTTGAAGACCAAGCACGACACGCCCAAGTACGGCTTGTTGTACCACGCCTCGTTGGTGGGCCAGGCCTCCGGTAAGAACAAGGGTAAGATCGCCCGTGTGCTCGCCGCCAAGGCTGCCGTGGCCTTGAGATACGACTCCTTGGCCGAGGACAGAGACGACTCGGGCGACTTTGGCATGGAGGTCCGTGCCAAGGTCGAGTCCAGATTGAGTGCCTTGGAAGGCAGAGACTTGAGAACCACCTCCAGAGTTGCCAGAGACGCCAAGAAGATCGAGATCTCCGAGGCCAGAGCGTACAATGCCGACGCCGACGCCTCTGCTCCTCTTGATAGTGCGCCTGCCGAGGCCGACTCCGATGACGAGTCGGACGAGGAAGAAGAGGCTCCTAAGAAGAGAAAGAGAGACGAGGACGAGGACGAGGACGACAAGGAGTCCAAGAAACTAAAGAAAGAGAAGAAGGACAAGAAAGAGAAGAAGGACAAGAAAGAGAAGAAGGAGAAGAAGGACAAGAAAGAGAAGAAGGAAAAGAAAGACAAGAAAGAGAAAAAAGACAAGAAGGAGAAGAAAGAGAAGAAGTAGATGTGCATCACCTTTTTATACTGCATCACACATATTTGAAATGCCTCTTGGCTGTAGCGCTGGATGAGCTCAGGTGCAAGCGTTTGTTAAAATAAAAGAAAATAAGAAAAAGCTAGGCAAGCGGTAGTGTAGGTATCGAGTTGTGAAACGGTGAGGGTGAATTCTGGGTTGAAGAAAATCAGCAGAGGCAAAACTACTGTGATTTGTCAATCAGAACAGAGTCCGCATATAGTGTTTTGTAGACCCCTTAGACTTTCGAAAGTAGCCCTTGACATAGACGGGTTGGAGCATGCTCGCATATGACTGAAACATCAATGTCTCTAACGACTGATACCCAAGACCAAAACCGATCAAAAATCTTGATTATTTACATAGTCAGTTGAGCAACGGCCGTTCAGATTTACTGGGCTGCGAAATGAACCTCACGTTCAGAATTAAGCAGTATCTTCAGCGAGTTTACGCTAGAAAGATTGTATGTGAGTCTCCACTTTTGCTTCGTGACATCAGCATCTAAAGCCTGATCTTGGGCGTGTACAATATTTCTTATTGTAATTCTTTTTGTAAAACGGCAACTTCCTGTAGGTTTCTGTGGCCGATTATGGAAGACTCGAAGGGTCCTCGGTGCACTCGAAACTTCGAAAAAATAACCGGATGCGTGGTCATGTTCTCTAACCTTTACTGAAGTAGAATAAGAAGTTGTCGACGTTTAGCCAGGCCAGGCTTATCGCGCCGACTACAACTAAGAAAGTTGAGTAATTACAAAGACCCGACGCGCGCCAGATCATTTTGCAGGCTTGGTATGCCTAATAATATGCTAACCTCTCATGGTCTGGATGGTTTCTGATAGGAAGTCGGCCGACCAAGGCGGCGGTGGCAGTTCATCAATTTCTCAAATAGCCTTATGTCATGTACGAGATGTAATAGATGCAGATACGAGAGCGGCTCATTGTGACCGTGCCTTTTGAAAACAGCGCGGTTTGCAGCACTGCTTTGCTAGTATGCCGGATGTTTTCAGCTGGCATGGTAAGACGATGGAATGGCTGCAACTCAGTGCTCGTGAGTTTCAGACAAGAGAGGCATGGTTGATTTTCACACTTTTACTAATATATAAGAGGTGCGTTCCAAATTGAGCAGCATTCTCGATTCATTCTTGCTTCCTCATTTCCAAGCGATCGAGGTTATTTTTTGGTCCGACTCCTTACCTTCTCGACTCACAGCTCCTGTTAAGCTCGTTTGAAACTTTGCAAACCGAATAATTGTAAGTGTTTTCATTTCAAAAGATGGTGAAAACGGGTTTGTTCTTGTTTTTGCTTCTGAGCCTTTTGTTTGATGCGCAGGTGTTTGCTCGATATGTCAATGTTCTCGATAAGCATTCGGCAGCCTTGCCCTCCACAACTCAGGATACTGGTCTTCAAAGCATCGCTGGACAATTGACTTCTGACCAGACTGTTCCGACAACTAGCCATCGCTTGTCTATTTTCAATGAGACTTCAAACGATTTATCTTCTAAAGGCGATTCTATCGATACTTCTAGCACCGGATCTGAACATGTGACTATCACCAAAACCACTGACATCTTCTTCACGAGAACCCCAGAGGCTGGCTTTTTCCTGGATAACATCAATGCAAATGATCAGACGAGCGAAAAGAAACCTTCTTTCAAGAAACGAAAGCTGGGTTCTCTGGAGTTTGAGGGTCCACATGATGAAGTTTCTCCAAAAAGAAACACAAGAAACAGACACAAGTCAGGTTCCATACGCAATACCCAAGGAATCAAAACTTCAGATTCGAGCGGTGAGAATTCCTCGGACACAGATAACGGCTACTGGGGTGTGTTCATACAAAAAGAGTATGCTTTTAGTCCTGTGCCTCAAGGCGTATTCGCTATGAGCCTCATTGCCAGTTTGGAGTTTGCCTCTACGAGCACCATTTTCGAAAACGGCCCGACAAGCTCAGTGAGCTACGACAGTATAGGATCTGCCATTACACCAACAAAAAAAGATCCACTTTTTGACCTTCAGACACAAAAGGGTCCTGATATCATCACCGTTGGTCGGTGGGGGTTTACCGCATCAGTTTTCACTGGCGCCGAATTCTCGTTTGGTTACGAGGCTACCAGTGCCACCAAGGGACCTGCTTCACATGCAACAGAGTCAGTAAGCGCCGCGGCTTCTGGAACGAAAGCACCCACGAGTGACTTCAGAATCCAGCCATGGAACCAGTCGCAAACCATTACATCTATGTCTAATGCATCGTGTATTGATAAGGACACTTTCTTGCCCCCTTTTCCGGGGAACCCACCCTGCGAACAGCCAGACTTTGTGGACTTCAAACCAAATCCTACATGTGTTTGCTATGGAGACTTGTTTGAAATGATATCATGCGCTGATCCTGGTCAGTTTTACGACGAAAAGCCCCATCCTTTGGCTATTCCGCGCGGGGTGTCTAATGATTTACCTTACCAAACAAATAAATTCTACACAAACTTGTTCATGGAGAGTCAAGATGAGCCGGTCTACACGTATCCATACGTTGTGTATTTGGAGCACAAGCTTTATCATGGATTGGGCGTGCAAAATATAAACCCGGCCAGAAGGAGCTACAATGGAGTAGGGGCTCAGAATGGCACCAACGCATACTACTTCGACCCACCTCATGTCGCCAGTATCTTTTTGGGTGCCACGTCTTTTGGTGAGGGCAACTACCACTTAGCAATGTCGGAAATGAGAGCATTTTCTGCGCTAGCTAAACTTTCCGCCAACTTTGATGCTGAGGATCATATTGAGTTTCCATTGGTCCAGGGTATGGGTTTCGTGACAGCCGTTTATCATGGAAACCTAGTGCCGAAGATCCAGGGGAACGGCGGCATATCCGAATTTGAAAAGTTGAATCTCACGACTGAGCCGGACGTGACTCAGATCTACCGACTCCATGTTGGTACCGAGGAGACTTGGCTTTTATCTGTAACTCTCCCACAGCTGGACGATGACTTTGAGTTGAAGAAAGAAAATGGCACGGATTTCTTGGTTGCATCCAAGGCCGTCGAAGGAATCATTATTCAAGTTGCACTCGCCCCTCCTGAGGAAGCAAGAGAGGCAGAGAAGGTCTACCATGACGCTGCGGGGCAATATCTCACGGGAGCCCAACTCTCAGGAAGCATCGCTTGCGAGCAAGTGGACTACAAAATCAGCTTTCATTATGAGGGACAATCGGCTTGCAAATCTCCCCTAGTGTTTGCTTTGCCACACCATATTGATTTGTTTGCCGACCAGATGAAAGATCGAGCTCTGGGTATTCTCGCTCCCACTTCCACGAAGGGATTGTTGCAGGGTTATTTGACTAACGAGTTTTTGTTCTCACACCGAGTAGATAGCAAGGTCCAATGGTTTCCATACTTGAGAGATGAAGACAGCTCATTCAGATACACCAGAGAGCAGATTGAGCTTATTTCTGAGGCCGCCACAAAGGAGCTTGATCAGGTGGACATTATGAAGACAGTGCAGGGTCTCGATAAGCAGTATGAGACCGGAAAGGCCATCGACAAGTACGCGTACATTTTGTATGTCGTGAACGAGATTCTCAAGAATGATGAGCTAGAGGACGCGGTTTTGAACTCGCTCAAAAAGTTTTTCGAGAAGTACAAAGCCGAAAAAGGAAAGCCGGCTTTGTTTTACGATACGAAATTCAAAGGAGTGACCTCAAGCGGTGCTTTTACCGATGTTGTGGATGGTGTGTTTCTGCCCGATGGTGAACCAGCAGATTACGGAAGTGGGGTTTACAATGACCACAATTTCCATTACGCTTACTACGTTCATGCGGCGGCAGTCATTGGAAAAATCGATGCTAGCAAGGGCGGAAATTGGGCGCGGGAAAACAAAGAGTTCATCAATACTCTAGTCAGGGATGTTGCAAACCCATCCGAGGAAGACCCCTTTTTCCCTGTTTTCAGACTGTTCGATTGGTACCAAGGACATTCGTGGGCACATGGAGTGACACCCATGAGAGACGGGAAGGATCTAGAGTCCACATCCGAGGATGTGAATTTTTCGTACGCCATGAAATTGTGGGGTCAAGTCATTGGAGATAAGGCAATGGAGGCGAGGGGCGACTTGATGTTGAGCATTCAGGAAAGGGCCTTCGACCTGTACTTTTTATACAAGGACAGCAATACGGTTGTCCAGCCTCTGATGTTGAAGAACAAGGTGTCCGGGATTCTTTTCGAGGGAAAGTTGGCCTACGAGACTTGGTTCGGTAAGAATCCTGAGTATATCCATGGAATTCAGATGATACCTATGACCCCGGCTTTGGGCCTGGTGAGAAGCGCTTCATTTGCAAAAGAAGAGTGGGAGCAAATCGTGGGCAAGTTGTCGATCAAAGGGAAATGGGCGGGTGTCCTCAAATCCAACCAGGTGTTTTTTGATGCGAAGTCGTCTTGGGATTATTTTGCCAGATCAGATTTTGATTATGTAAAAGACTTGGACGGGGGGCAAAGTAGAGTATGGGCCTTAGCATACGCTGCACCCTTCGTGAACCAAGCTAGCTAATGGTAAATCTGCCGCATTCGAAACAGAGTTCTCTGTTTTTTTTTTTTTTTCATCTGTTTCTAGGTTGAGTATGACTTAAGTCGATTTATATCGAGCCTTTAGAAAGTTAACGATTCGACTCGGGGCCAGGAGCTCAGAGAACGAGTCAATTGCATGAGACTCATCAGATTTCACTGCCATGTGCCCAAATCTCCATGAAGTGTTTTTTTTTTTTATTCTTGATGCGAGCCGACTGGAAGTCCATCAGGTGATTTTTTCCAATTATGATGCCAAGTGCAGATAAATTGGTCGGATGCACCGACGGCGATAGTCACTTTTTCTTTGACTTTGTCATTAAAACTCCGGTGAATATAAAATTTTGGAGCATTTTGATTAAATCAACGGCGTTGCGTCAATATCTACGAGATCGAGAAATTCGTGAAACTGAAATTCGTGAAACTGAAAAAAAAAACTTTGAGCCGCATATGCCGCCATTACCCGTGGATCTAAAGTGCATATTGATCTCTGGCTGCTTTTGACAGGCCCTGACATGGTATCGGCAACGAGCCGTTTGCTCGGATTCAAAGATAAAGAAGATGCAAGATAAAGCAAACCATGCAAAGTAAAAAAAAAAAAAAAAAAACGCCGTTCGAGTATCTCGTCGGTGCCGGCATACAGTGCCAGTCAAAGATAACACCAATTCGGGTGCAAGTCGAATAACACAAGAAAGCCACAACGAGAGGTTAAAACAATACGCACATTTTCACACTTTTGATATTTTTGGATGCTTTTTGCCAAATAAACCTGTTTCTTGTGCTCGAAGTACGTCTGTGCCAGCAAGATTGTTTGGCGGTGGCCGAACGAGTCAAGGTATAGATCAAAAGTTCCTGATTAGCATCGAAGGTTTGCGCCAAAAGCAAATGTTACTTGGTGTGTTGTTTTAGCTGCAATGTTTAGATTTCAGTAAATAGTCTTGGTACAGTGCTTTCAGGTGTATCACATCCTCGCATCCTCTTCACTTGAATTCGTCAATCGATTGAAAAGAAGTAGAATTTCTTTGGAAAAATGAGAAGTTGAGTTATTTAATAGAGTAGTCGGTGACGCAACTTCACTTAGTTTGCCTCAGTTCATGCGCTGATGGCCACTACTCTTAATAAAACTCAAATGAGATTCAAATATACTGGACTCGTTGTGCTCGCTGCTCAAGGCTAATCAGAAAGCAACCTCTTTAGCAAGTATTCTGGATATTTTTTTCTCGTGAACTTTGGGAAAAAGACGTTACCCGAGGCTACTCCTCCATTACATTTTCTCTGGAGACGTATTCAAAATATTTTCGGAGTCCGATCTCCATTACACTGATAGAAAATGAAGTGCTGATTGTCTCGCCGAGAATCAGGAAGCCAAGCAAAATGAACGGAATGCTTAGCTTGCCTGACCCCCAAAAAATGTATAAACTGTGTTTCAAAATTTAAGACTTAGGCTAGCAATATGAGACAAGAGAGGTCCCAGAAATCATCAGATATCAATTTCTACTTACAAAACATATCATCGCCTTCCACTGGAAGTCGTATGATTTGGGTGTGGTCGGATTGGTGGATATCAAATTAGGTTTCTCTTTCCGCGGACGTCGTGGGCGCCATGAGCCGCACTGCTTGATACGGGTCTATGTGCCGTACACAAACGCCTGTTTCGGCCACAGCCCAGTCACGTAATGGGGGTAACAGGTTTAAAGTGCCCAGAAAAAAAAACCAGTTCCTGGCTGAAAGAAAAACAAGTAGGTGAATGGTTCTCTAACTCAGAGAAATTTATTTGTGAATTGTTTGAATGAAACTGGAAGAATACTCACCTTGCGGACGGCTCGGGGTTTAACTTCCGAGATATATATTGTCCAAATCCCTTGACTTATTACTCCGAGATAGCGGGGCTGCTAGCGCATATGCACGACCAAGCGAGCGAGCAAGAAAAGAGGAGGGCAAAAAAAAAAAGTGGGAAATTCGCGACGGCACTGATAACGCTCTATCGCTGGGGCCTCGCAAATCTGGCTCGCCATTGTCGGTCGCTTCGAAAGTTGAAACCTCGCCCGATCGTTGCGACCACATTCTCAAATCTCAAGAAATCTAGTAAATTCAAAAATTCGCGAGTGAAAGATAAAAGAAATCGATTCGAATAGATTCTCGGAATTCCGTTTAGAGAAATTTCTCCATTTGTCCGGCGTCTCGGTCCCAGGACCCAACTCCAAAGCGTCTTTCCAGATTTGGATTCCAGAAGTGGGGCCATATCGCTAGGGAAACGCGGCTCATATTATTTGCCTGTAGCTTGGCGCAACCCACGCGGCGATTTGACAAAATTCGAGATCTGCCTGTGCCCTGATAACAGCGGAGTCTTATCTGAGGCATATGCAGACCGGAGGTATGGAAGTATGCTCCAAAGCGCCAAGTTCAAAAGGGGAATTAGCTATTGCCGGGCAATATAAATTGTCTCGATATCCTGCCGGTTCGCCCTGCCTTTTTGTAGATTTCTAACACTAATCTTACTTAAAATCTTTCTTTAGAACTCCACTCCTCTTCTATCTCACACAACATAGAGCTTCCATAGTACTTGGTCAGCAATACGAGAAGATGCCGGAGAAAGAATTGAACTACATCACTTCCAGAGAGCAGGCCTCTTCTGCGGAGAAGGACGGCGGCGTCTACATTGACGCCTTTGACGCACAGGCCCAGAAGGAGCCCATGGGAAAATGGGATCGTTTTGTCGATAGTTTCAAGAGATTCGACGAGGCCGAGTTGGGCCTTGACCCCAACTTGACCGAGGTCGAGAAAGCTGCTATCATCACTGCCAACTCGCCCCTTTCCAGATCCTTGAAAGGCAGACATTTACAGATGATTGCCATTGGTGGATCCATCGGAACGGGTTTGTTTATTGGTTCGGGCCAGGTGTTGAAGAACGGTGGCCCAGCGTCCGTGTTGATCGCTTATGTTTTGATTGGAGCTATGATTTTCTGTACTGTGCATGCCTTGGGTGAGTTGGCCATCACGTTCCCCGTGTCTGGAGCCTTTGTCACATACAACACCAGATTCATCGACCCTTCGTGGGGTTTTGCCATGGCCTGGAACTACGCCATGCAGTGGCTAGTTGTGTTGCCGTTGGAGTTGGTGGCGGCGGCCATCACAGTGCAATATTGGGACGCTAAGACGAATGCGGCCGCGTACGTCGCCATTTTCTACGTGCTTATTATTTCGATCAATTTCTTTGGTGTCAAGGGCTACGGTGAAGCCGAGTTTGTGTTTTCGACCATCAAAGTGATTGCCGTGATCGGATTCATTATTTTGGGTATTGTTCTTGTTTGCGGAGGCGGGCCAAAAGGTGGCTACCTCGGAGGCAAGTACTGGCACAACCCCGGTGCGTTCAACCACGGGTTCAAAGGCTTGTGTTCTGTTTTCGTGACTGCCGCGTTTGCCTTTGCCGGAACCGAGTTGGTTGGCTTGGCCGCGGCCGAGTCGGTGAACCCAAGAATGACCATGCCCAAGGCCATCAAGCAGGTGTTCTGGAGAATCACCTTGTTCTACATTGTCTCGTTGATCATTGTCGGATGTCTTGTTCCTTACAACAGCCCTGACTTGCAAGGCTCCGACGGCACTGCCAAGTACTCGCCTTTCGTGATTGCCATCAGAAACGCCGGAATCAGCGGCTTGCCCTCGGTGATGAATGTAGTCATCATGATTGCCGTGCTTTCGGTGGGAAACTCGTCTGTTTTTGGCTCCTCGAGAACCATGGCCGCGTTGGCTGCTGCTGGCCAGGCCCCCAAGATCTTCAACTACATCGACAAGAAGGGAAGACCTTTGTTTGGTATCATCATTTCGGCGGTGTTTGGCTTGATCTGTTTTGTTTCAGCCTCCGGAAAAGAGGGTGATGTTTTCAACTGGTTGTTGGCGCTTTCCGGTATGTCGTCCTTGTTCACCTGGGGTTCGATCTGCTTCTGCCATCTCAGATTCAGACGTGCTCTTGCTGTGCAAGGCAGAGGCACAGACGAGCTCGCGTTCAAGTCGCAAGCCGGAATAATCGGCTCTTGTTACGGTGTTCTTTTGAACATCTTGGTCATTATCGCCCAGTTCTGGATCGCCTTGTGGCCTATTGGCGGCTCCCCCGACGCGTCCTCGTTCTTCCAGGCATACTTGTCTGCCCCCGTTGTCATTGCTTTCTATGTTGGCCACAAGTTGTGGAAGAGAAACTGGAAGCTCTACATCAGAGCAAAGGACATTGATATCGATACCGGAAGAAGAGAGTTGGACTTGGACCTCTTGAAACAGGAGCTTGCGGAGGAGAGAGCGATCTTGGCCAGCAAGCCTTTCTACATCAGGTTCTACAGAACGATGTGCTAGATGATAGAATGGATGGAGCGGAGGATGCCGGTAGATTCCGGTGTCCACGTAATACTTGTAACATAATTAGAGACATATACTGATAATTTTATTTGATGATTTTATAAGTTCAAAGAGGTGTGCCAGCACTTGGAAACGAATCTTGATTGCTAAGCGGTATAACTCTAGAACTTGATTGCTTAGCGGCATAACTACAACCTGATGACTCGAGACCTGGTTATACCAGAAAGGTGATGTATGCGATAGGATCTGGGATATTGTGAATCAATCAAACTGCACAAAAGACACAGATCTAGGATTTCGCATATGTAGCGATAAGTACAGTGTAATCTAGCATCTCGTTTATGTACTGAAGAGTCATATACAGACTACAGAGTCGTCTACCTACTTAAGCGACGTATACATACTAAAGAGTCGTGTATGTACTTGAAATTCTTTTCGGGCTAGAGAGTCGTTACGTTCGAGAAAGTCGTTTTATACTAAGAAATGTACTAAAACATCGGTTATGTACTGAATGGTCGGTTATGTCTTAGTTTTGATGCTAGATGATGCAGAATCTATGTATATGCAGCTTAAAAAACGTACGCCAAAGCCCGGCGCCACCAGGACTTGGTGGCCAACTCGGCAGCCAGCTCGGCCTCCTCCTGCCGTATGAGATCCATGTCAGGAATGTGTCTGCCAGTGTCCAAGTCGATGTCGTCGGCCAGAATCAACATTCTCCACGACCGCGAGTAGATCTTGTAGCCGATCCAACAGGCAAGAACCGTAGGGAGGCCCAAGTAGCCCTGGAAGAAACTCGAGGCATTGGGGGCCTCGCCTAGTGGGAAGAGCGAAAGCCAGAACGTGGCCGCGAGAACCAAGAAGTTCATCACAAGGCCGTACCAGGACCCGAGCAAGCCCGTGGCGGAGCGGAACACCAACTCGTCCAAAGAGCGGCCCTGTTTTTTCATGGCGGCCCTGAACCGGATGTGGGAGAAGTTGATCGACATCCAGGTGAAGATCGACGAGAGCCCCGACAACGCAAGAAGCCAGTTGAAAGCGTCGTCCTGCTTGTCGGAGGCGGCGATGAACGCGAAAAGCCCAAACACGTTGGTGACGATGATGGCAAACAAGGGCCGGCCCTTTCTGTCGATGTAGCCCGTCCATTTAGGGGCCATGCCCTGCTCGGCAAGCGAGTTGAGCGAACGTGAACAGGCGTAGACGGAGGCGTTACCCACAGACAACACCGCAATCAATATCACCGCGTTGATCACACTGGGCAAGCCCTTGACTCCACCATTGACAATGGCTATGACAAAAGGAGACACCGTGGCGTCTGCCGACGACGTGGCATTCAAAAGGTGGCCGTCGTCATACGGAACAAGCGTGGCAATGACGATGATTGTGCCCAAGTAAAAAATGGTGATTCGGAGGAAGACCTGCTTGATGGCTTTGGGGAGGGCCTTGGCCGGGTTCGCAGACTCGGCTGCTCCCAAACCAATCATCTCGGTTCCTCCAAACGAAAACGCAGCAGTGACCCAGACGGAACAAACACCCTTGAACCCGTTGGCAAACGCGCCGGGGTTGCGCCAGTACCGGCCGCCCACAAACTCGTGGCTTGGCCCGCCGCCGCAAATGAGCACTATACCCAAAATAATGAACCCAATCACCGTGACGACCTTGATCATGCAGAACACAAATTCGGCCTCGCCATACCACCTGACGCCCAACATCGTGATGAAAAATACAAGCACCCAGAAGATCGCCACAAAGATGTCCGGATTTAGGTCTTTGTTCCAATACTGGATGGAGATCGATGCTGCGACGAGCTCCAACGGAAGAAGCACGAAGAACTGGAGGAAATAGTTCCAGCCAATGGCAAAGCCAAAAGCAGGCTCAATGAACCGCGTGGCGTATATGTTGAATCCTCCACTAATTGGGAAAGTCGTGCTGAGCTCTCCGAGACCTTGCATTGTGGTGAATACAAACGTGGCAGTGATGGCCCATGCAATCACAATACCGGCCGGCCCGCCCGTGGATAACGCCGAGCCAGACCCGACAAAAAGCCCGGTTCCGATCGAGCCTCCAATGGCAATCATTTGCAAGTGGCGGTTTTTCAACTTCTTCAGAAGCTGCGAGTTAGCTGCTCGTAAATTGGCCTTTTCGACAGCGTCCAAGTCGTCTAGATTCAACACGACCTGCTCTGCGGGCTTGAAAGAGTCTTTGAAGTTCTGCCACGTCGAGCCGTTCGGAAGCTCGGACCCACTTTGCCCCGAGGCCTCGTATGTCTGGCTACTCGATTCGAGTGATTTGGCCGACATTCTTTATTTTAATATGTTTGATGTGATTTAATTCAATCTAGTGGCTGAGTGCGCGTATGGATATAGTGGCCTTCACCTTCGGTTGTACTAGATGGTTAAAAAAAGGCTTTCTAAAAGATAAACAGACTCGAATGACAAATGCTTGAAGTCTGAAAAATCAGAGATTCCCAGGCGGGGTGCTTTTCTTCTATTATATACATGTGCAGCTAGGTTGCAGCTAGCGAGAACGGTTACCGAAAATACGCGGTGGATTTCTTTTCCGGCTTCTGTGACGCTAAAATGCGCATAGTGCCGCAGGAAACTCAGGGCAAAAGCCGGGGCATGCTGAGTCATTGCGCAGAGATGCCGGTCGAGCGTGAGTGAGCAGACCACGCGATGAGTAGCACTTGCCGTTTGCGGCGCCAGACGCCGGCGAGCATTGCGTCACGTGACCGCAAGTCGATGAGCTTTCGCGCTCGCCTTCCGTTAGCAGACTGTTGTGGGCCTGAGGATGAGAAAGCACCCCATCGGCTGCGAGCCGGACTCGGAGCCAAGCACGTCATAATGGGACCGGCACTTGTCTCGCCGTTATGACAAATTGTTTGAAACCGCTGATCAAATGTACTGCATGACATGCACGAGGAAAGATGACATTCTTCAGATATATATCTCAATTCAGTATTATTAAGCGCCGGAGATCTTTTAGATCAGGACGAAATCACAATGTGAACGTGGATCACTTGGAGCTGTTGTGAATTTCTGAGTCCCCGGAAAGAATCATGTTTATTTCATTCTCTACGCTACATATCTGATTTCGAACCAACGGCCTTCCTGGTAAATGCTCTTGTCAATTCGAGCCATATGGAGATTTGTGCAAAAAAGATCGCCAATCACCATTCCAGTCTTTGACTTGTTCGGCATCACAAATCAGCAAAGTTTGATATTAAAAACGAAACCAGATCTACAGAGGCGGGCCTAAAAAAAACCTAGATTCGCCTGGTTTTCACTCAAACCATTATCCTTCAATTTTATACCGGAACCTGTGATATGTATCCAAGATTTGAAATATTTCATCACATTTATCTCAGCTGTTAGTCCTTGTTTTCAATCGAAACGAACGTGAATTTGTGGCATACGGCGCGGATAGTGAAAAAAAAACCCACGGTTGTTTACACGTGACCTCAGGTCACCTGACTATACCTGAGCAGACGACACACAATGCTACCGTCTACGAGAACAGATAAATGGTTCAGCTAGACCGGAAACCATGTCTGCTCTCAAAGAATACCTTGGAAGTATGTAATAATTGAACATTGGGTACTTATAAAATCCGATCATTCGCTAACATTCAGAGAAAGTGCGTGTGGTCACGACAGACGCTCGTCTTTTCGAGGGTACTCTCAGCAGCTTTGACCATTCCACAAATGTGATCCTATCGGACACTATCGAGCGCATCATATATCCCGACGAGGAAAACCAGATGCTACTGCTAGGCGTGTACTTGCTCCGAGGGGGCAGTGTGGTATGTGTAGGGGAAGTGGATGAGCTAGCAGACATAGATTGGATGGAAATTCATGGCGAGGAGCTCAAGGGAACCAAAAACCCGCTTTGAGGGTGATTAATTTGAGAAAAAAGGCCCTGAAGAATGAAGTCATCGGTCAGATAATGTCATCTTTCAGATAATGTCATCTTTCAGATAATGTCATCTTTCAGATAATGTCATCTTTCAGATGGCTGAGCTCGGGTCACGCGTGAAGCGAACAATACTCTACGGATTCAGAGCCTCCGATACTACCGTCCAATTGCGCTTATCACAAAAAATGGAAGAACGATACGAATAATGTGCATATAAGACATTGTACCAATATTTACAAGTCGAGTTCTGAGAGTGTCTGACTGGCACTTCGAGGAAATGTTCGACCATTCAAGCCATGAAAAATCGCTATGCCTTTCATCACTGCACCAAAGGAATCCCGTTCTGATGCATCTTTATAGCTAGCTCCAATAAGTAGTCAATGGCCTCGTTATATATTTTGGCCTTCCATATGTTTTCTCCCCAGACATGTATACCATGACGGCGCACCAACACAGCAGTTGCTCCTGGATATTTGAGAAGAGTCTGCTCTAGAGTGTCGGTGAGATCCTCCTCAAGAGGCGTGTTGTCGACAATTGGTATCACCATCGTCTCGTAATTTTGTAAGCTTCCAGTTTTCTCCACTTTCCCTGTACTTGAGTTCATCTCGAGCTTTGGAAGTGCCTTGATCTGTTCTTGGTTATTCATCCTGAACTCGACTTTGTCTTCCCAGATCATCGTGGCCAAGACCGCATTTTGAGAATGCGTGTGAATACACGCCCCAGCGTCTCGAAGATTGTACATGCTCAAGAAAAGCGGCGTACAAGCCAGTGGCTTATACTTGAAGTTTGCGGCCAAGTCTGGGGACAAGGGCTCGGTGTCATTGTCTTCATTAGGGCCCCTCAAGATTTTGTTTGGCAACTCCACAACAAACATCTCTTTGGGATAGAGCCTCTCTTTCTGGATCCCAGAAGGAGCAATATATACAATGTTGGGATTCTGTCCCTCGACGTCTCGAATCGAAATTCCGCCTCCTGTGCCCGTTACCCAGTTGTTGTCATAGAATAGTCTACATAGCTCGCAAATGAGGTTTGCGGGATGGTTTGGGTGGTCGGAAAAATAGTTCGCCATGTTTTGCAGAAAGAATGATATTTGAGTTTTGGGCTCTTTATTACCTTTGCACTGGCTCGATAGATTGCTCGTGGATCTAGAGTATGTGCATCACGTGACACCACGCCATGCTGTGGTTCATAGATACAGCTCATTTCCTTACATCAGTTTTTTATGAGCAGGCATCAGCGTTGAAAAAAAAATCTAGAAAAATGTGGTGTCATTTTTTGAATCGGAGTGTAATGTTTTTTTTTTCTAATTCTTTGTTGGCCTTCTTGGCTTTTTTGGCGGTGTTGAAGGTCTGCTCAAGAATGGAACTCGCCGTAATTGACATGCCATGGGAGCTCCCAAAATCTCATTCGTGCCTTTTTTTGACAGCCCACCCGAGCCGCTATAGTTCGCAAAAGGTCCACCGAACAAATCTCAGTTAATATTCTTCCAATATGTTATTACTGACATAACTAAAAAGAGCTTCTGAATTCATTGCGAAGATAAACTCTTCAAAATCATAATTCTGCACGATTAGCCAATGTAGTTTTTTTAAAACTTCACCGTTGACTGCGAACTAAGGTTGCGAGCCAATAGATCCTTCAGTGAGAACCGTGGGGATGACCTCTCAAGTACAAACATGGCTGGGCATGAGAGAACGCGCTCTGTGTAACAATGCCAGCCCGTGGTGACCTCGATCGAATAATTTGTGGTTTTTGACCTTATGATTCGAGCCCCTTGCATTATCATTGTAGACTTGACTGTGAAGTTTGGCCTTCTAAGTTCCATGGTAGTGCTCTGCTAGCTTGAGCGACGGCTAGTGACGCTAGGCAATGCGAGGCAATACCTTCTGATGTGACGCTGTTCAATGTAATGCAAATCAATGTAATGCGGTCCAATGTAATGCAGTTCAATGTAATGCTATTCAATGTAATGCGATTCAATGTAATGCCATGCAATGTAATGCTATTCAATGTGATGTCATTCAATGTAGTGTCATTCAATGCAATGCCATTCAATGTAATGCTATTCAATGTGATGTCATTCAATGTAGTGTCATTCAATGCAATGCCATTCAATGTAATGCTATTCAATGTGATGTCATTCAATGTAGTGTCATTCAATGCAATGCCATTCAATGTAATGTCATTCGATGTGATGTCATGCAATGTAATGTCATTCAGTGTAGTGTCACTCCATGTAATGCCATGCACTGTAGTGTCATGTAATGTAAAGTCATTTGATGTAGAGCCATTTGATGTAATGCCGTGCAGTGTAATGTCTTTTGATGTAATGCCATTCGATGTTATACCTTTCAAAGCCGTGCAATTCCATACTGTGCAATGAGATATCACCCAATGCATGAAGTCATCATGTGAAGCAATGCCATGCAGTGCCATATCGGTACATTTGATTTAGATCATGAGATATGTTTGCCGAGCGCTCCGAGGCTAGAGTTCCAAAAGATTCTTCTCGTGGGGAGTCTGAAGACTTCTGAAACAGATTGAGAATAATCTCAAGAGTCGTCCGCGGTCAGAAACGGCTGATTCTTTGTCCTTTTATTTAATAATCCATGATTTCAAGAGCCTCAAAGTGCGCAAGGGCCCCTAGGATTCGGTTGCAATATCAATATTGAGACACGAACTGATCACAAGCCCGCGAGAGCATGAAATCACAAATTCAATTGATGTGAAACGATTCGCTGGTCGATACTTGTTTGAATAAAAAGAATGCAACACAAAGCGACAAACTGCAAACATTCAAAAAGAGGTCACTACAAAGTCCTTGATCTTGGTCACACAGTTTCTTGCTGTGCCGGTTATGTATTTTCATCTACGATAATAAAGATGGTCGAGCTTTCAATTTTATTTCTCTAGCTGATCGAGCTCGGATCTACTTTTGGAGTTTTCTGAGGAACACAAGATGTTATTCAGGAGAGTTTTGTTCGCGATATACTGATGTAAATTTTACCAGTGCCAATTTAGATTCCGTTTCAAAGAGGTCAAATACACTGAGCAAAGCGAACGAGCCAATCGAAGGGAAGTCTCCATTCATCCATAACTTTGACACGTCATATGATAGCCTTTGCGGAACATGGAAACAGTTGATTCAACAGGATTTCGATTCACATCGTGCACAATAATCACCATATGAATTGAATAATCGGCGCTGATGAAGCCTGCTTGGCGGCGGCAAGCCGCGCCTTGGTCCTGGTTTCAAATGCCGGTGTGCAGAGAAGATCGCGCGCTCAAAGCCAGGATCCCAAAATTTGGAAAAAATAGCCACTGCGTCTTTACAGAGGGCTCAATTTTGAAGAGTAGATGTATTTCCTGGGCCCGGAAGTCTAGAATGGGATGGCTATACCAGTCAAATGAAGCATGGCGAGAACCGAAAGAATGGTCAAAGAAGATGAAGGCGGGGATATTCGCACGAACGCTTTCAGATGAGTGATTCACACACGATAGAGGGTCACGTGACCACACACGCGGTAGGCGACACACCCTGACACATACGGGATTTTGAATGAGCTATTGGAGCCGCCATGCTTCTGCTTTTTGCTATTTATAGATCCAATGAAACACAAGACACGACAAATATAGTGAAATTGAAACAAGGAAAATAAGAAAGGGGCCCCAGAAGTGTGTATTCTCCATTGAGACAGCCGACGGGTCACGCGGATTTCAGCCTCACACAAGGCTTGCTTCAGCAAGCACGGATGACACAAACTAGGGAATGTGGGACTAGTCAAAAGTTAGATCCAGGACCCAGACAAAAGTCGATAGTAAAATCATTGAATAAGAACTCTCTATCGACCAAAAAAAAACGAGAAAACTGGCCGTTTCTTTTTTCTCTCCCTCACATCCGCCTTATTCCATCAGGGCACGCGGTCATATTCGAGATCTCGGGATTCTTAATACGAGCACCGAAGATTCGTGTCTGGTTGGATCCTGCACACAGGAAAAGCCGCGGTGCCACTAGATCTGCGAATTGTCCTGTAGACATTCACCAAAGTCGCCGGGCTCAACATCTTCAGGCGGTGAGCGTTTTTTTTTTTTCCTTCTTCGTTTCGAAGTAGAACGTCTATCTTTTTATTGTGAAATCTTGTCACTTATTTTTTTGAACAACTAGAGAAACGCGCGAGTGCCTGACCTACTAGCCTTTGGACGCGGCAACGTTTGAATTCACAGGTCCTTCACCGGTTGTTTATCAGGCCTCAACTAGACTCAATTGTCCGGATTAGGCCACACCGTTATTGTTGTCTTGGCTTTAGACTTTCCAGCAACCACTTGGAGTACGCCGGATCACAGTGCTGGAAACGAATTTTCGGGTCAATTTTAATATCTCAAAATCGAAATCGATCTACCATAGTACCCGCCAGGTTTTTTCATCACTTCCCGGAACCCCCTGATTGCTAGCTCGCGTGCATAGAGGCGTGCCTGCTCGACACTCTACTCATCTTCAGATCTCACATCTCATATCTCACTCTTCAAGCAAAAAGTATCCCACACCACAGGGGAAACCCCAATCACAACGCCCGAAAATGATGAAGAAAGTGCTCTCTCGATTATACAGCTATAAGTACCCGATCCTCTTTGTGACGCTCTGCTTCACGCTTTGGAACATGGTGCTCATCTCGCACAAAAAATCCAGTTTCGCTGGGGTGGCCCATTTGGATAAGGCAAAGCTCATAGACTTCTTTGCCCATTTCCATCACAGGCACCCTAAGCTTGAGAAAATACATACCAGATCGCTGATCTACGACGAGATCTTCTCCGAGGTCACGATGTACGACTTGTTGTCGAAAAACCTGTACCATGATCGTTGCATGGTCTACTTTAACCACTTGACTATAAGTGACCCAGACTGGATGGTGAATCCAGACAGGAAAATCGTCTACAACACCGATGCATACAACACGTTCGACAGCTTCAGGGAGAAGGCGTTGAAAGACATACAGAAGAAAATCAAGGAGGCAAACGAAAAGGCCGAGGCCTACGAGCCCCCTTCGGATGAGCAAATCCGTAAAAACTACGACGAAATGCGCAAGACCGTGCTTGATGACGAGCAAACTTTGCACGACTACCTTGCGCACGTGCGTGTGTTTGACAAGTGTTTCATGGGATCCGCCACTGCCGGCTCGAACCAGAAGGATATCACTTTCGTGAAAAAGCAGCGTTCGTTTTTGAAAAACAGCGTGAAGTACCTCAAGTCAAGCGCTGACCAGGTCACCGGACAGGTGTTCAAAGAGGAGATCGACTGCATGGAAGTGGAAAGCAAGATCTTCCCCTGGTTCACGAACCAGTATCCCGTGTTCACAAGATGGGACGGCAAGGCATCTTTTTTCCCAGGGAATGCAGGCCGTTTGCCGCAGAAAAGGCGCTGTTTCTTGGGCGAGTACAAGTCTCGGTTGAACGGGAAAGGAATCGTGATGACGCTCAAGGATGAACATATACATGACGCCAGCAGATTTCTCAGATTGCTCCGTCATCTTGGGAACAAATTGCCGATCCAGGTCGTGTTTCACTCGAACCTCTCTGAGGAGTCTCGCGCCAAGCTAGTTCGTGCCGCCAGAGACTATTTCAGGGGGTACCCCGAGCAAGATCTCTGGTTTGTGAATGCCGAGAGAGCCATCGATTCCAAATACAGAAACAAATTCGGTGGGTTTGCCAACAAAATCATGGCGACCATGTTCAACTCATTCGAGGAAATGCTTCTTTGTGACGCCGACAGTGTTCTCCTCGAAAGCCCGTCTTTCTTTTTCGAATTGAAGAAGTTTGTCAATCAGGGAACTCTTTTTTACAAGGATAGGGCCTCGGGCCAGTTCAGACCCACAGACGACCTTGTTTTCTTCGAGAAGCTCATGCCTTCAGTGGAAGACTCGGTGATCTTCAACGTGGCTCAAACAACAAATTTCACCCTCGAAAATGAGTTTTTCAGAGGATTCTCGCATTACATGGAGAGCGGTGTTGTGGCCATCAATAGGAGAAAGCATTTCATTCAGCCAATGACAATGTCCATCATGACGTTCTACCACCCTGTCAATGCAAGAATTTATGGTGACAAAGAGCTCTTTTGGCTTTCACTTTCCTTGGCTGGTGACGAGGATTATGCATTCAACGATCATTTCGCCGCGGCCATTGGCGAGTTCACGCCTGAGCTGGAACGTCATAAGGATATCAACGACATCAAGAATTTCAGGTCCAGGGAGATATGCTCGAATCATCCGGCCCATATCAGTGACGCCGACAACCTGACCTTGGTCTGGTTCAATTCTGGCTTCCGTCATTGTGGTAACTCTTACCATAAGGATATGAAGTGGGAGGAAGAGTTCAAGAAGAAGAAAAGATATACGAAGTTGAAAACGCTACAGGAATTCAAGACCTTTTTCAAGGCACCCTTGGTGATCGCCAACGCGGTGATTCCGCCTGTCATGACTGAAAACAAGAAGTTGCAGAATGTCGAACACGAGCCCGAGAAGTCGTGGGAGATGGGCCACTATTGTGTCAACTACTTGTGGTGCGCCTACTCTCTGATCGGAGGCTACTATGTGGAAGATGACGTCACCAAAGATAATCTGAAAGTGGGGACCATTATCACGTTCTCGCCGGAGCAAATGAAGAAGTTTGAAGCAGCGGGCGACGTCTGGATTGCCGATTATGAGTGGCAATAGTTGACACTGAAAAATTGTTTGCATCAACCTATTAATAGAATACATAATACACAACTAGATCAACCGCGTTTGAAGAACTCGATCAGCTTGGCGCACTTGGTGGGAAGGCACAAGACGGGATCGACCTCCGCTAGGCCGTATTTTTTGGCGTACATCAAGCTCAAACCGGTCAAAGCAAAGCAGGTGTGATACACGTCGGTTTGGTTGTCGGGCCGATCAGCAAATCCGCCCGCCTCTGGGTCTTGGCAGTCCAAAATGAAACCCTCCAACGCCTCAAAACTGATCCAGTGTTCTTTTCCCAATGCCGCTAGACTCAGAAGCACCCACCAACTGTAGCAAACATCAGGCAACTTTTCCGGGCGCCCGTTGAAACCGCCGGAACCCACCACCTGCCTCTCACTGAGCCAAGCAGCGGTCTTCTCCTCTACCTTATCTACGGCATCACAGAGTGCTAGGGCTCCAACACAAGTATAGACTTGCGCAGCATGCGACTCGGCCCCGGGATACATGCCAAATCCGCCATCGAAATTCTGGCAATCTAGGATGAATCGCGAGGCCTGGTCCGCTATTTCATGCGTGAGACGACCCAAAAGCGTCAATATATACAAGGACACGAACACGAATCGGGTATCGATTTCACCAAACAGATCACCCATGAAGGAACCGTCACCCAAGCGTAAGCCGAGAACGAATTGAGCGATCCGGTCTCTTTGTTCGGACGTAAGCTTATCGAAACTGTCGTAAATAAGCAAGATTTGTAGCCCAGATAACGTCGTAAGTACATGCGCATCGTGGCCTGGAAAGGCACCAAAAGCGCCCGCCTCTTCGTCATAACAAGACATCACAAACTCAACAACTTCATTTTTCGGTAATGTTTCGAGAGAGTTCAATGTGGCGAGAGCCATCGTACCCCAATATAGTCCATTGAGGCGAAGATGTTCCAGCAACCAGTACTCGTAGGTCTGTTTCGTGATTTTGGAGTCAAGCTCTTTGATATACTTGACATGTAGAGACTTGTTGAGATTTTTCATTGTTCCTTAGGATGACCTGGGGGTTTTAAGTATCTCGGTAATTGGCGCCTTTTATCCTTGCAAATTGTCAAGACCTTGTGGGGAAATAAAAATATTCAGTGAGTAGGATACAGATTCTGCGCGCTGGCTAGTTAGTTAGTGGTGGACCCGTCGCGCTCTTTTTGAGTAAACGCACACTCGTGGAGGGAAGAAGCAAGATGTGGGATTGAGAAATTAGGACAATGGCAGTCATGAGAGTGCTTCGATCGAGAAACAGAAAAAAAAAAAAGAATCAGTATTCTCCTAATTTATTGCCAAGTAAAATAACCGCCCTTTTAAACTTTCAAAAAAACAGTAGTCTGCCTCTGTAGTTTGCCCTTCTTTCCGTTCATTATTCCAAATGTTCCTAGTGCGTTCGCTATGATAGAGTTCCGATTTTTGGGCGCTCCCAATAACCACAACTTAGTTAAAAATCCGGTTCCAGCGCCAATTCCAATTTAGCAATCTTCTTGGTTTGAGACAAAGGAAATATTGATCAAATGCCCTAGAAGTGGAGCTCTTTGTGTGCATACTTTTTCGTAGACGGGCTATACTCTGCGTAGTTAATCGTCCTGTTGTTCTTGTTGCTGACAAAAGAGCCTAGGTTCGTCAATTTGCAGCCGTTGTACGTGACCTCGAAACTCTCAAACCTCGAGTCAAAAAGCGCAATTGTGGTAGGGAGCGGCTCGATTCTCATGGCGTGCTGGTAGGCTGGATTCACAAGACGCAAATCCTTGAGGAAGGGCTGGAGGTTTCCCTGGTCAAGCAACGTCTTGACGAGCTTTCTCGCCTGTTTGATCTTTGACGACAAGTGCGGCTCGTCCCCAATGAGGTTCTCGACGTTTGTGTCTTGCCCCGTCGCCTCTTTCTCGAGCTGTGCACGCTCGTACTCAAGGTCGGAGTTGAACACGAGGTCGTTCCGCTTGAGTTTTGTCATGAGGTCGTCGCGGAACAACACGATCTCCTGCGAGACGTAGTTGATGCGCATCGGGTTCCAGCCCAAAATGAGCGATCCTTTCGGGAAAAGCCGCTGCAACCGCGTCACAAAGACCTGTGGGATTGGCGTCTGCGGGAGTGTGGCAGAGCTTGGTTTGCCCAACGAATACGTCGATTGCCACGGGTCGTTTGCACCTGGAATCAAAAGCAACTTGCAGTTGTTCACCACGAGCGGGTACTTGGAGATCATCTCGGCCAAGTAGTCGAAGTTGCCCTTGTACTCTTCTGAGTTCGAGAGGGCAGTCACCGAGCCCTTTGCCGCGGTGAGCGCCAGCGAGCAGAACGAGCCTGTCATGACCACAGTGACGTGGCCACTGGCCTCCTCGGCGTCTTGCTCCCGCTGTATTTTCTCCTCGAGCCTGGCGAAAAACTTCTCGAGCCCGGCCCGCACCTTATAGTCGTCAAGAAAGATGTTGCATCCGAGGAGCATGAGCCGGTGGCCCACAAGGGTCTTTTCGAGCGCCACAAGCTTTCTTCGGAGCGCCCGGTCGATCTTCACGAGTGCCAGACCCGTGGCCTTGGCGTCGTTGTGCATGCCCATGAAGTCCAAATGGCCATACGCGTCCAACGCGGCGTCGCGGGGCTCTGCCACGGGCTGGCTGACCACAGACACATGGAAACACCCGCTGATGACGTCGGCGTCGTTGTTGCGCGAGCCGCCAGACGCAGAGTAGATCCCGTCCACTATGACAAACATGCCGGGACAGAAAAACGAGCCGCGGAACTTCTCCGCGCGCGTCACGTTGAGCTCGATGTGGTCCGAGCTGTCTTCCAAAACAAGGTCCCCGTTCATGTTCTTCGACAAAAGGCCAAACAAGCGGAACTTGTTGCCGTCGCGGCCCAAGACGTTCTTGATGAGCGTGATCTCGCCCTTTTGGCGCTGGCTCGTGAGCGCCTGGCTGATGGCGGCAATGCTGGAAAACGACGCCTTCTGGAAGATCTCGTCCCGCGACATCCGGTCGCTGATGAGCGCGTGCCGCTGGCCAAAGTACTCCACCGAGGCCCGGAGCGTGTGCTTGAGTTTCTTCCCGGCAACCTCGCGAGGCAGGAACTGCTTGCGGAGCCGGTCAAAGACGAAGTTGGGCTGCACGTCGGGCGTCACAAACAGCACGAAGTCCCGCCAGTCCATGGCTTCCCGCGGCAGTTCCGCGGCAGCCTGGTCGTCCACCATTGTGTCCAGACGAGAGGCCCTGACAAGCGCAGACCCGGCGGAATTCTGGCGCGTGTTCTGTTCCTTGGTGATCTCCTTGATCACTTGTGTACACCCTTGGCCGTCGATGAAGAGGCCGCGGTCCTGTTTTTTCCACAGCTTGGCAAACTCCTCGAGAAACTGCTGGCCCTGGGGCCCGCGCCACTCGGCGCCGAATCTGGAGCTGAAGAGGTCTGTCAAGACCAAGAGGGCGTCGGACTGGATGTTGAGCCCGTGTTTTTTCGAAAGCACCCGGTAGGCTAGCGGCCGGATGTTGGAGGGCTGGAGCTTCACTGGGAGCAATGTAGGGCCAGGCATATTACAGAGAGCGAGAGTGGTTGGATAAGATTATTTGAGTGGAGCCGGGTTTTGTTGTCAGATTCCTTTATGTTTTTGTTGCTGTTTTGTTTTGTGTTGGCTTCGTTTTGTTTTATTTGGTCTCGTTTTAGTTTTTGTTTAGTCTCTGTTTCTGTTTCGACTTTAGTTGTAGTCTTTTTTCTTTCAGCTGGCCCGATGGTTATGAGGGCCTCACAATTGAGACGCGTCTGCTCAGCTCTGCTGGATGTCCTCAAGATCCTGGTTCTAAGTGCACTCTACCTTAGTTTCATTAGACTTTCATTATACTCGAGCTTTGCGATTTTCGAAACTAACTTTAGCATTCAGCTCTACAAATCTCTAGGCTTAAATAAGAGAATAAAGTCATTTGTCTTCTGTGACGCTTTTTGTATTCAAGTACGAGTTGAGCAGAAATAAACTGGTGGAGATTATCTCATTACTCGGTCCTAATGAACTAATCTAAGCTAGTCCGCGGCAGAGGACTGAGAGATGATTGAGAATAGATTTAAAAAACTACCTTTTACTTCAGAGAAAGCAGCATAAGACGACCATTGAAAAAGTCAAAAATTATAATTGGCTTAGCGTAGAAAGTAACTATTTTTTTCTTTTGCTTTTATGTGACGAGATCTCGACCATATTCACCGCACACACGTAAAGTTTGGTTTGAGAATACTCAGAATTTGAACTGCCTGTTGAAAAACTTTTAACTTGCTTTACTCTGATGGCTTTTGAAGCCTTCGTGGGTTTCAATTTCCCCTGGTTTTCAATTCCCTCTGGTTTAAAATTTCCCTTGGTTTTCAATCGTCCCTATCCATCTCTTGGCATTCTTGTTTTCCCATTTATCACAAACTTCTGGCTTAGCTAACATAGCTCAACTCCAGCAAAGCAATCACGCCAACCCTTCCGAGTTTTCGGAGCCGCTCTCACCGCTTTGAGATTGAGCTAAAAGCGAGTCTGCTCTCCGAATGATCCTATTGATTTCGAGGTGTGCAAGCTTGGTCTCTCTCTGCTGAAGCATTAGCATGGCCTTCGCCGAAAGAAGCTGCACATAGTTCACAATCAGCACTTGTGTAGTCAACTTCTCCGGCGGGCCCAACCTTTTGAGGTCCATTTCGATTTTCATGTTCAGCTTCATTCTGGACCTGGCCTTGCTTTCGTAGTACCCCCGCGTGTTCTCCAATGCTATGATGATACCTTCAAGTTTAGCCTTGCTGTAGACATCGCTTGCCTTTTGGGCATCTGCTGTGCAACACGCTTCGTAGTCGCCGAGAAACTTGCGGACACCCACAAGCTTTGCGATTTTGGGGGACTTTTTGAGAATCACATGGTCTGGCAACTCGTTTTCGTAGAACTGGAGCTTTCTCATCATTTCCTTTTTCTCCCGCCCAGACAACACCTTGGACTCGGCTAGCATCAGGGCCATTTTCCTCAATGTCTCGTTGAAAACCAAGATTTCCCTCGACTCGGCCGGTTTTGGGCGCGGCGTACAAGGTCTTTCCTCCAGGCTTAAATTTTCTATTTTGGCTTCATCCGACGAGGCCTGGCTTGAGGCGGGTTTTGGGCTCGACGCAGGTCTTTGAGTGGGGCTGGACTCTTGGCGTGATGCAGATTTCTCTTGGGTGTATTCTTGACTTGAAAAGATTGGAGTGGATTTTTGACCTGACGCGGATTTTTGACTTGGGGTAGATTTTTGGCTAGACTTGGAATTTTGACGTGATCCGGGTTGTTCTGGCTCAAGGGAAAAAGAACTCTCGACTCCAGTGTATTCTCTGTGCGCCACAAAGCCTTCTTGGAGCCGCCGCTTTGTGGCAGTCCAATCTTGTTGTTTTTGTTCGAGCTCGTACTCCCTGGCGGCTAGTAATGCTTCTTTCTCCGCAAGCGCCTTACTTCGCTCCTCGAGTTCAGCTTGCAATTTGCTAGCTTCTACCAGATTTAGGTTCTGCTCCACGTGCATTTTGTTCGAATCATAACTTGCAAACCTTTTTTCTGCCTCATTTTTGTCTGTCTCATCTCTATCTGCCTCATTTCTTTCTACCTCATTTCTGTCTGCCTCTTTTCTGTCTGCCTCGATTATATTTGTATCATGACGATCCACCTCAATTTTGCTGGTTTGAACACGATCCTTTTCCAGACGATCTGCTTCGATTCTGGCGAGATTTCTTTGTTGTCTGGCCAGAGCCTTGAGTGCTTTGACCTCCTCTTGTAGGTGGTTGACCGTTGCTCCTAGTTGCGACCGTTGCAGCTTGAGCTGGCGCTCGTAGTCCCTCTTGAACTCCGCCATTTGCCGCAGCTTGAGCTCGAGTTGCCGCTCGAGCCGGAGTTTTTCCTCTTTGTGTTTGTTTTCCCGGATCGCCAAGTCCACTTCGTCCACATCATCTACGGCAGGCACATCCAACAGAGACCTCGCCAATTGGCTTGGAAGCGACAGAAACTTGTTCTCTTTCGGTAGTTGCACTGAGTGCGAGTAGCCTAAAGTGCTTGCTTTATGTTCCAGCTCAGTGTATTTGGCTCGTGCATTCCTCGCCAATTTCCGAGTGCCTAGTCCAGCTAGAAACCCAGTGAAACGACGTGCTAGCTGTCCCATCCGAGCGCCCGTGGTATGCTTTTTGCCTACGCGGTACTCTTGGGGCTTGTCTTGTACAAACAAGCGTTTAGGAATATTATTGCTTGGTGGTTTTGTGGTTTTGTGCCGTTGAGAAGCACTCACATCTGCGGCCCGCAGAGGAGACAAAAGCACCTTTTTGACCGGCAGGCCAAACGCGCCCGGGACCCGCTCATGGGCATTTTTGCCGCTGAAGCGGTTCTCATATTTCTGTGCCAACAGGATCCGAGAAGGCTTGGCTCGGGGCTTTACGTGTGGCAAGGATTGTGGGGTGGAAGAAAAGATGGGACCTAGAACCAGTGAGTCTCTGTGGCTCGCTAGGCCCTGCGACTGGCGTAGGGCATATTTTTCAGCTAACGACACTTTTACCGCCATTTGGGGATAGAAGATTTGGTAATTTGGGGAGTGATATACTAGCTCGGGTGAGTATACGGTATGGAACTGAAGCGTGTCACGAGATTTTGTGAGCTGAAGTCGCTCAGTGTCTTTAGATAAACATTGATTTGAGGTTTCAGTTTGTAGGTTCGGGCCTGGCCCTAGGCCCTAGAGATTCCAGATCGGCGCGCTCTTGGGCCTAGGCTTTGGAGGTACACCCAGTGCGATTAGGCCCTAAATCAGAAAATATAAGGCCTGGGTAATGATAAATGAGACGCGTCTGCCTTCATACTGGTTATTGTATGAATTGTATGTCGCAGATATATGGAACTAAATGAGATCAGATGGTCGGGCTCTAGGGTATTGAAATCAACATGAAGTTTGGGAAGCGCAACGTCACATGAGGATTGTGCATTCTTAACTTTTTTTTCTTATTTATTTTGTGGGCCTACTGGATCTTTTGCTGGAAGCCATATCCTGAAATCGATGTCCAAGAGTTCACTAGCACTTCATCAATTCTTAAGTACATAGACAATCCAGTTATTTCCCGTGGTTCTTCACATTGATCTCGACACTCCTCAATCACATGTGATCAAATCCTAGCTGCACTAAGATTTCGATCCGTTCAGCAGATTATGTGTAAAACGTCATGTCCGATAGTCTCAAACACCAGCTCGTGCGTGTTTGAGTCAATAGTGACTGACGCCTGTTCCTAAACGTTTGAGGGTACTTTATTCATATCCATTATGAAAAACGTCTTTTACCTTACCGATCAGGACTAAATAAAATTAATGAATGCATTCTCATGTCTTTTCCTTTGTTGATCTTTGTGAATTATTATAAAATTTTTATCAATCTTTATCGATCTTTATCAAACTCTATCAAGCTCTATCAATCTCAATCGGTCTTTATTAATCTCAATCGGTCTTTGTCAATCTCATTCGATCTCTATCAATCTTCATCAATCCTACTTGATCTTCACATGCCTTCTACGAAATTGCCCCGCCCGTGTCATTTTATTCGCTAGAGCTGTATTCTCTTCGAGCTTCCTAGCACGACATTCAGGGCCATATATACTTGTAGGGCCATGTATTAAATTTATCAATATACTTCTATCCAATTTCCCTTCGAAAACCACACCTTTAACATGTTGGAGTTTTTCTAGCTTCCAATCTCAATCTCCCCCACGAGCTCGACCTTCCGGCTGGAGCTCGACACATATATCTTGTATGTGCCTGTCTGGATGATCCACTGCTGGCTTTGTGTGTCCCAGATACTCAAATCCCTATGAAGAAGCGTGAACGTTACCACTGCCGACAGTTTGGGATTTAAGAAGACTTTTTCGAATCCACGAAGAGCCTTGGGCGGCGAGGCGGCAATGGTGGCAGGGAACTCCACGTATAACTGAGACACATAAGCCCCTGGCGTAAGACCTTCGTTGGAAACCAGGACAGTGACCTCGTAAATCTCCTCCCACAATGCCGGGTTGCCACCTAATCCGCCTCCAGCCAAAGGCGGCTTGGAGGGATGCGTGGGCGTATATCCTTTCGGGTAGTCAAAGGACTCGTCCTCATCAATCAAACGCACTTTTTCATCGTACAAATATGGATATATGAATCCTGGAATGGTGTCGAAGTCGTCGTAGGGGAAAAGCGCATCCTCGGGATCACACACATCGTCTTCGACGGTGGGGAACACGGGCGAGTACTTGGCAGGGGAGATGAGGTACTCAGTGGGCGAGTTGAGCTCCTTGATTTTGAGATTGAACACCAGAAACTTGGTGTACGACAAGCCGTAGCCAAAGGGAAACCGTGGCTTCATGGCATGCTTGTCGAAAAACCGATAGTCCAAGTAAATTCCACGGTCAAAGATATCCTGCGGCTCGAGCCCGTCGTTGAGATTATCGAGAATCGGCACATAATGCAGCGGCTTCTTTGCTATCGTAAAAGGAAGACGCCCCGACGGGTTCACCTCTCCAAACAAAACCTCAGCAATTGCCTCGCCCACGTATTGACCCAAGGGCGCAGCAAAGAGTACAGCCACCACATTTTCATGCTCAATCCATTGCTCCATATCAACAGGTCCCGTGGATGTCACCACAACAACTGTTTTACGACACCGGTCTGCCACATGCAGAATGAGCTTGTCTCCGTTATTCCACAAACTCACGTTCTTTCGGTCGCCATAGTTGTCGTCGACCTCAATGTACCCTTCACCCGAATATGCGCTCACAATCACTATGGCCATGTCTGCATAGTCTGCCTGCTCCTCGGCCTGGGCCAAATTCCAGTTATCTGTGTTTGAGTCGACGGTAATCCCGCGCTCGATCGCACGTTCCTGGATTGCCTGGAAAGGCGTCACCACCACTGGGTTGTTTACTGCCGCAGATCCCCAGCCAGACGTCAAGATCCCTTCCGTGCACCTTTGGTCTTTACAGTTGACGCCCCTTCTATCGGTGTTTTGGGCAGAGCCCGCTATGAGCAATCTTCGAATCCCGTTACTTTTCTCAACTGGCAAGTGGTGGCCGGAGTTTTTGAGCAACACTATAGCCTCACGGGCGATCTCCTGCGCCACCTTATCGGAGAACTCCGATCTCGCGTCGATATGCCAGTTTTGCTGGGAAATCGGCCCGTAGTGCTGGTACGGGTACTGTTGGCCGTAGGTGTGGAACGTCCAGGAGCTGAAGTTTGGGATGTCTTCCTCGGACGGCAAGCTAAGCGTCTTGGCTGAGAAAAAGGGAACCAAGATCCGGGTCACCATGTCGTTGAGCCGCTCCTGTGGGATGGTCTCGTTGTAAATTGCACGAGTCAAAGAAGGCCCCCAGAAAGATCTGCCACTCAACCACTCGTCGAAAATCTCGCCGGGCATCGACATGTCGAGACCCGCAAGTGCAGAGTCGACGCCCGTGTGTTGGGCACCCCAATCGGACACCACAAATCCCTGGAACCCCAACTCCTCTTTCAACAAGTAGTTGAGCAAATACGAGTTTTCGCACGCGTGTGTGTTGTTGATCTGGTTGTACGAGCAAAGAATGCCACCCACCCCTGCGTGCACGGCGTCGGCAAAGGGCCAGAGATACACTTCGTGCATGGTTCTGTCGCCGATATTGGAACTCACGGAAGTCTGCAATTTGTCCCACCCGTTGCTGTCCCACTCGCCCACTTGACGGAAGTGCTCCTGTTCGTTGCCGATGAAGTGACGGGCCACAGCCACTACGCCTTCCATCTGGATCCCTGTGATTTGGTTGGCCCCAGCTACGCCTTGCAAGTAAGGGTCTGCGCCAAAACTTTCCCAGTTACGCCCGCCTTGTGCCTTGAGACCAATGGGGCCAATCGTGGGAGAAAGAGCAATGTGGACGTTTTTGTCTTTGAACTCCCGGCCCTCGGCACGGCCCTTGAGTTTCATGAGCTCCTTGTTGAACGTGCTTCCCGTGGCTAGCCCTGAGGGAAAGTGTGTGACGAAGTCGGTGAAACGCACCCCGTTCGGTCCGTCTTGTAGACAGAGACTGGGGATTCCGAGCCGAGGCACAGACCCGGTGTTTCCCACACAGGGCCCAGAGCCCCAGCCTGTTCCGGTGGTGAGGTTGACTTTTTCAGGGATTGTCATTTTCTCGACGATCTTGCGGACTTTCTGGTATGCTTTCTGCCAGGCATTCTCGATTCGGCCAGCTACGGCTGGTACTGTTAGTAATTGAAGAGTGGATTCATGGTTGTGGGGTTTTGCGCCCAGTAGGCGTGGCTGCAAAAAACTAAAGAAAAAAGGATGAAAGAGTAAGGGTAGGAAAGGAGAATAGAAGAGAGGTAAAAGAAGAAGAAAAATAAAAGAAGAAAAATAAAAGAAGAAGAAAAATAAAAGAAGAAGAAAAATAAAAGAAGAAGAAAAGGACAATAAAAAAGGGATAAAAGAAGGACAGGGTTCGAGATTGAGTAATCAAGGGGGGCAGAAGGATAAGAACATAAAACTAGAAGAAAGTGAAGACGTCCTGCAAAAGATGAGTGAAACAACGAGAGGGAAATGAGCATAGATGATTGCAAACGCTTTTCTTCGAAAGCTCGAGAGAGGGGAAAAAATGAGAAGGGGGAAAAGAATGAGGAATAGGAAAAAAATGAAGAGTGAAATCAATTGGCAGCAGCCACTTGCAACTTGGACATGGATTGTTTCATTATCGGCTCAAATATACATACGGCTAGGGTAATGCGGAGGCAGAAGGTAGTATTCCAGAAGGTGGTTGTCTGCCTGGTACAATAAAGGGTTGTCCTCATGAAGTCCTCTTTTGCTTAATTCGTGAAGTGTTTCATTTGCAGTCATTCCTATATGGTCGATAATATCGCCGTATTCCAACAGCAGGACTACCCAGACTAGCCACGATACAACAAATAGCGTTGGCAAAAACATCTTTGTGTGTTGTAGTAGCGGAGTAAAAAAAAAATGTGTAAGAACAATGAGCCAAGGTACTTCTGGCCCGTATAAATTCTGGTGTAGGTGCAAAGTCACAAAAACATTCGCGGTGGATCAAAATAGCGTCTCAAAAACGCCCGAATAAATAGCCGTAAGGTTGTGAGATCTCACGCAGTAAAGCCTGGTATAGATCATATTGAGAATCATTCATCAAGGCAACCAAAATATTGGGGATCAACATGATCATTCACCAGACTAAAAAAGTATAATAATGCGAGGATTTGGCGGAATAGATTATCTGACAAGTACCATTTTATTTGGCAAGAATAATAGCAAGGCCCACGATGAATTACATAGCAAAGGAAGTAGAGAATTCACTGAGTAAAAAGTTCACACACAGTGGGCCCGCGAATCCTCGAATCTTGACATTAAAGATGACCCATGATGGGCTCTTCTAGAAGGCCCAGAACTCGCACTTCATCAGCTAGGCCTGTATTACTTTTTCTCGCGCTCAACTGGCAATTGAATATCGAGTAGTCAATCGCGTTAGTCACATCGACCAAAAAAGGTAAAATAATAAAGATTTAAGTAATGAATCGGCAAATTAGAGCAATTGAAATGCTAAGCCGTGTTCACACCACATACCTCAATCTTCGCTTCAAATTCGACCTCTTGTTTCACCTCAAATCTGACCTCTTATTTCACCTCTAATATCACCTCTAATATCACCTCTAATATCACCTCTACCTTCGCCTCGATCTTCACCCCAATTTCATCTCAGACATCAATGAAACCCTTCGACTTGCACTTGTACGGGCGTGATAACATTGGGGGCTAGATTTGTAAGAGACGAAGAGTCGAGGTCTAGCCTGGTCACAGTACTGGAACTTTTGAGTGTAGATGCCGAGCCGTTGAGGTTCAGATGAATCATGGGCGACAGCAATTGCCGGACCATAGGCGGCATTTTCTGCTGCGTGTAGTGTGGCTGATTGCACAAGTTTGCGTTTGGAAGCAAAGGCTTGAGTGTTTTGGAGAAGCTGCGCACAGACGGGCTTGACGGATTGCTCTCGTTATCACGTATCGTTTGTGCCATTGAAGGCGTCGTGCTGCTGGTGGAAGACGCGGTGGTCATCACACTCGAGTGTTTTCTGTTGGCGAACGTGTTTTCTAGGTCCTGGATATTGAGCAGCGCGATCGATTCCAAGACGTCGCCGGTGGACTTGCTGTGTTTATGAACAGCGCTCTGTTTCTCTGGAGTTTTGGGCGTTTTCGACACTTTGGGCGACTTTGGCGGTATCGTCGTATTTGGCAGTTTTGTCGGTTTCGGCGAACTTGGTGTTTTCGGTGCTAGCTGGAGATTAAGAAGGTTTTTCCGATGCAATGACTTGGGCGACGCCTCGACAGAAGGCGAAGATCGTGGCTCACTTTGTAATTCACTCTGTAATTCACTGTGTGACTCACTTTGTGGTTCAGGAGTAGGACTCACGTGTTCTGCTGTTCCCATGACCCTGTCGTAGAACCGCCTTGCAGAATCAGGGTCTAGAAGCATGGCCCGCTCAAAATATCCCGGCCTCGAGTCGTCGATCTTGATCACGTTTTTCGGCTTTGCCGCGTTGAACAAATTGAAGAGGTCCGCCCGGTACGTGCGCTGCAAATTGTTGTTGGAGATGAAGATATTGTTGAGCTTCGAGTTGCCCCGCGAAACTTGTCTGACTAGTGGGAGAAGCAGCAGCAAATCCTTCAACTTGTTACGGCGCAAGTCGATTTTCTCTAGCGCCGCCAAGGTCTCGACCCCTGCCACGCTCTCGATCTTGTTGTTATTTAGATTCACCGTGACCAAGTTGCTGAGATTGGACGGAAGCCTCGCAAGGCTGGTGATGTAGTTGTCTGCCAAGTTCAAGTATTTCAAGTTGGGGAGATACTCTAGGCCACCCGGAAGATCCTCGAGGAGATTGCTGGAGAGGTTGAGCTTGACGAGGTTGCCAAGCGGCCGGAACACAAAGCCCGGGATTTGTGTGATGGAGCTCTCTGTGACCGTGAGCTGTTTCATGTAAAACCATTTGTTGGACGGCAAAGGCACAGGGTCAGAGGACGAAACAGCCAGCCCAGTTCCCTGGAGTGCAGGCCGGTGGTCCAAGAACGGCAGGTCCCGGTTTGCCCCGGGGAACACAGAGGTGGCGGTCATGGCCCGCTTCCGGTTTGGGCCGGGTCTCGGGCCTTGGGCCAATGGGTCAAGAGACTCGTGAGGAGCCACGGGCTCTGCCGTTTTCTTTGCGTGTCGCCTCATACCAAACAGCAGGCGGCCGTGCTCGTCGTCGCAGACCAACGTGTGCAAGACCTCGGCCAAACTGGCGACTTTTGTGTTTCTGATGATGAGAATACGCAAGTGTTCGCTGAGCGAGTGCCACCCATAGACCTCGTTGGGCTCGTACTCGACCAACTCGAGCACCTGGAGGTTCTTGAACATTTTGAGCGGCACCAGCGTGTCGCACGGGTACTCCTCGTATCCGGACACGCTGTTGATCTTGGTTCTGGGGCTCAAGATCAAGCACGGGATCTTGGTGAACGACAGATACAAGTACTTGACGTCCTTCTGGATGACACGCGGGTCCTTGCTGAAGGAAAACGACATCCAGTAGACCGAGGCGCTGGAAACGATGGACTTCATCGAGTTGATCGAGGAAATCGAGCGCGCGTCGCTCTCGAAGTTGCGTTGCAGCCGGGCATTGTTGGCCATGAACGAGATGAATGTCGGTTCATGGTTTGGGCTGTCGAGCTTCACGTCGAGCGGGCCAACGTCCACATCTAGCGGCAGATTGGCAATTCTCTCGGCAATGTAGTAGAGATGATGCGTGGTGAAGCTGGGCCGGAGGGGCTTGATATTGGATGGGGTCCGGACCTTCAGAAAGCAAAGAAGCCCATTGGCCAAGGCCTCTTCGTTGCGTCGGATGTAGGTGGCCAATCTCTGCACATAGACGTCGCCCTCGATGGACGAGTCGTGGTCGAAAGCTCCCATGGAAGCCTGGAGAAAAAGGGGGTGTGCGTGTTATGATATGTGGGGCCGGAGTGGGAGGTGTGGTGGCCTTCTTATACCTTAAACTCTCGCTTTTGGTTTGGCCTGCGCACGTGAGACAGGACAAAAGGCTGTGAAGGAAGTGGGGAAAGTTGGGAAAGTTGGGAAAGTTGGGAAAGTTGGTAATTTGAAGACTTGGGGTGAAAGCTATCCTTGGAGTTGGTGCGTGAGAATCGAGGTCTATTGGTGTTTCCAGATTTTGGCCACAACTCGCTCCAAAAATAATTTTAAGGTCCTGTTTTCGATGGTGTTGTCAGATCGGTGTTTGTTGTTGTAGCCCGATCCGAGGGGCTATGTGCAGTGCGGCATGTATTGTGAACTGCCGGATGCGGAAAGTTGGGGGCAGGCCCCACGTCACCTAACATTGAGAAAATAACATCGAGTATGGGAACAGGCGATGCGCGGGTCGGTTTGGACTGTGGCCTTGTAATTGAGGATGAGGGGTTTCAAAGCGGAAAATTCGGATTTCTGGTCTCTTTTTCTTCCTTTCTTTTTTTCTATTTTTAGGTGCAAAAGATGTTTTCCGCTTGAATTCGGTGCTGTTTCAGATACCATCGGATAGTGTGGGGCGGGGCCGGAATGAGGTCATTGTGTGAAGTGTATAGTGTGAATTACCGGTTACGAGCACTGGCACTCACCAGAACCGTGTATACGCAAAAGACAACAGGGAAGAAGTAAACAAAGACAGGAAAAAGAAAAAAAATAAAAAAATAAAAAAATAAAGGAAAAGAGCGAAAACATTAATACTAGGGCGTTCTTACATAAGAGTAGAAAATTATGACTTTTTTGTGACATTTGTACGCTCCTGGAAATGGAAAGGAATAAAATAGAAAAGTCGCTCGCCCTTTGAAGTTGACACCTCTGTCAGACTTTTAAAAAGTACTATGGAAAGGCCCTTCTTCATTATGAAGTGTGTCAAACAAAAAGGTTACAAATTAAGATAGAATTGGCGATGTCATGGACAACCAAACCTTTGGAAGTGTCTGCTACTTGCGCGTTTTCTGGAAACTCGCCTCTACATGAGCCATATTAGTCTAATCTCGCAATTGAAATTTTTCGATTCCTTCTTGTAAACAGACTTGTCGTTTTGCCTCAGGTGCACTCTGAGTCGGAAAGTCTCTTACTCAATAATATTGTTGTCTCCGTCACTTGCACATGATGAGCATTGAGGGAACCCGCGAGCTCAAAATGATATGACGAAATTCTTGGAAAGTCCAGTCCTGAATCGATACTGTTGCTTCGTTTCATCATCTTGACAAGAGTTAAGTTTCTGCTGGACTCATCAGAGAAGAGAGAGACCTTTTGAAACCGAGACATTAAAAGCCGAAGGCCACCCCAAAAAGCACACTTTAGTGCAATTTTTATCGATTAGAGTAGAATTTTGAAGAGCAGGAAGGCAGGCAAACTGTGAGCACTACAGCCACCATCTCTTAGTTCAAAACGACCTTCTTGGTGTCTGCTTCCAATGCAAGTAATCAATATCAATCAGACAAATTCGTAGGTATCAAATTACAGAAAGAGCAGGGTGTAAACCAAGTTACAGATCGGATCTAAAATCGCCATAGATTGCGATAAAAGTCCATTTTGGCCTCAGATTCATTTGTCTAACTTGGTGATATTTTTCCATTACTAATATACATTGATAATGTGTGATCAAGATCTACCGCAATTGTATGCAGAGGGAATGGCTTCAATAAAAAGATATTGAGCGTCAGTCTTAGTCTTCTTCTCGGATCCGCCTGCCCTTGTCTCAAATCTCGCACCCAGTGAGCACTCCAACTAGAGTTCGGTGATACCGTAGTACAGTGAAAACGGTTCGACGATCATATTTCAAGTCTATCACTTTTGTCAGCTCAGGCATTTTCCTATGGTGTCCCAATCAGAAGCTTTTTTTTTTTTACCTTCTAATATAATCTTTACTTTTTGCTATTGACTAATTAAGATTAGCCAGCTTTTCAGCCCCACCCTTTTCTCACTGGAAGCTTGGGGCCAGAAGTTAGGGCCGCGTTTGAGATTAGGGCCGCTTCTGAGATTGGGGCCGCGCCAGATCTGCAGACACGTAGCTCGAAAACAGCCTAACTTCATTCAAGCCTAGTATCTTGAAAAATAGAACTATAACTGCCACCACCTTAGCAACGTCTTCGCCTCATCACATTAATCCCGCAAGATAAGCACAGCTTCACTCATTTCCACACATAAAATATGAATCTCCGCCAGCAATTGGCCCAGTTCCTCAGCTTGGCCTATGTATTCACATCTGCATTTATAGCGTGGAAGACTCTTGGAGTCATTGCCAATACCCACTCGCCCATTGTGGTGGTTCTTTCTGGCTCGATGGAACCGGCCTTCCAAAGAGGCGACATCTTGTTCTTGTGGAACAGAGATACCTTCGCACGCGTAGGTGATGTGGTGGTGTACGAAATCAAGGGCAAGTCGATTCCAATTGTGCACCGTGTTTTGAGAGAACACCGGTCCAACGACGACCAGTTGCTTCTCACTAAAGGAGACAATAACGCCCAGGATGACCTTCTGCTTTACCTGAGAAAACAGGCGTATTTGAGCAGGAAGAACGATCTTGTGGGAACTGTAAAGGGCTACTTCCCCAGGCTCGGGTATATCACCATTCTTCTCACAGAAAACATGTACTTCAGGTATGCGTTGTTGGGGTTCATGGGTCTTTCGGCCCTTATCAGCGGCGAGTAGGTGTGTTACTTAGGTTAGTGAATGAATTAGTTGTGATTGAGAGAGTTAGCAGGGTGTCAGTTAAGTTGGCCTTACTAGTGTATTCGTGATGCCAGGTGGTCTGACATTTTCTAGTGTGTTTGTGAATGAGATGTGGATATCTCGCCCTCTATCAGCTTCTGGCTTCTCGTTATTCGATAAAAATAGAGTTGATAGGTAATGTTTCATATGTATAGGAGATAAAGCACGCCATGCAGGCATTCTTCCACGTTTTGCCGGTTCTTTCAACCACTTTTTACCACAAAAGTCTAGTCTTTTTTGAGCTTTCGTTTCTTAATTCTGTACTAAATACAACGCCAGATGTAATTTAAGCAAAATGAGGTGTCTTCTTGACAGGCCAGCGAAGATACAATAAGTCCTAGTATTGAACTTTGATAGAGAATAGGCGTATTAATGGACATTTGCTATTCAAACAGGTATGTCTGATTTGTTGACCCAAATTTTCCACTCATTCTAAATTCTGTTCCCGTTTCTTTACCCGCCCTCATAATAAATCCAGTAACTTACATCGCGCAACACAAGTAATCTCTAGATTGTTTGTAGAATCCTTTTGATTTAGCCGCTTTCTTCGTGAGCCTGATATTGAAAATTGTTGCATTTGCCGGTGCTGAATTCTGACAAGTTAGTCTTTCAGATAACGCTCTGTAGAAGGATATGGTCCGTGCTTAATACACAATTACTACTAGGAATACAGACAAGCGCCCATAGTCATGATTTACAGGCCGCTAGACTTCAAGCAGGAGACCACGACTACTAATGTGAAGGAAATAACTGCTAGCGTTTCCCCCTACCATTGTCTCGAGTAATACGAGTTTTACCTTTCCAAAACCCGAAATGAGATTACATCTACAAAATATATTTATATGAGGTACGTGTTGATAACGTCCGAATTCTAGAAGATGCTTATTTCGAATAAGTGAAGGGCGTGGGTAAGAGACTTCTTCAAAGTAACGCCCGTCAATTAAAGAAATCTTCAACGAGAAGGAAGGTGTGTTTGAACGCCGCCTGGGCTCATCAGATTTTTTTTTGTTTGTTTCAGAGCACCCAAAAGCTATTGAACGCCTCTGTGGCACTTTTTCAAGTCGATGGGGGTATCGCAAGTGAATTTCTGGTATATCTTGTGTGAGTTTTAAGCTGTATCGCTCATTTCCAGACCAGGCATGACTGCGCGATCTGGGCCCTTGAAAGTTGGGTTAGCAAATGCAATTTTCGCTGTTCGAAGTGGTGTCTTTTTTCTTTTGGCCAGACTTCCACTTGATTTAATGTGAGTACAGAACGATTTTCATTTTTTTTTTTACTTTTTTACGGAAGTCACATTCAAGGCACCTCACTTGCTAAACGCAGCACAACTAAAGGTCGCTTCACCCGGTAATGTACTCTTTTACCGGCCAGCTCTGATTGATTCACATCTCTGCGTCTCACTACTGACGGCAATAAAAATAGTCTTTCGGGAGAGGAAAACCAGCTGGTAGGAAATACATCGATTTTCCCTAGTTTATGCTGGCATTTACTTCAGTCGTCCATCGGACGAAGATTCGACAAGGGCCCAGCGTGTATAGAATATATATAATTTCGTCACCTGATACGATGCGCCTAGCTTAATCGCCACCATTTACCACACTTTGCATAATTGAGTCGCGTCTGGACGTCTGCGGCCGAATTTTAAACAGGCCAGATCTTCAGCCAAGCCCCACTACCAACAGCTATCCAGAGCACACATGAAACAAATCCAAAACACTGGCTACCTTTAAGCTAAGTGCGCTATCAAGTGTCGACATCATGATCATAGATCCTTGGCTTTGAAACACCAAGGCTTCGTAGAAGAATCGTATCAGCAGGCTTGATTTCATCAATGCACTAGCATTGAGTGTCGATACATAATTTCAAGACTGTTTGTCCTCGACATGTTGTCTTTTTGCAGTATTTCTCATCAGGTGATCGCCTAGCGTGCTTTTCGTGTGCTTTGCTATTTGACTGAGTTATGCACGTAATCACTCGGATCGAGCTTGGAATAAACATTCATGAATTTGTTAATCTCTGGCACGCGGCACTTTTATTTTTAGAAACGGGACATAGCTGGATTCGACAATTCAGAGTAGTGTGCTTGCTAGAGCTTATGAGACGCATACATCTCATCGCCAAGAAATGACGTTTTCCTCGTAGCAAGCAAGAATGCTTCAGTGAGCGAACATCCCCCTGCGATATTGGAAGTTAGGTTCCACATCAAGGAGCTGAAGATTGATGTAGCGATGGCTGCAAGCAGAAACTACCGCAGATTCGTTTCGCTCAACTAAGTTTATCAGAAGATGGATGTATTCTCAAAAAAAGTCGGCTTCCAGAAATATGACAGATTTAAGATAAGCTCACCTCGAAGGGTCTTTCGCTATTCGCCTAATTTTGATTCCACTCCACGTTACAAGGAATTTGCTCGAATTGGTTTTATGGTGGTATGCGCTTAGGGATGAAGAAGCTGCCGGCTATACCTTCTTTTCTAACGAGTGTTGTGGGTGAAATCAGTCATTGCACAAGGAAAGACGCTTGGCCTATAGTATGAGCGGCACAATCAACAATTAGTCATCTACCAATGTCGGCCACTTATTGGTGTCAACAAGTTAAAGAGCCAGACACAGGAAGCATAATTGTACGAGAAGTACAAGTTTGTTGGTGGAGATGACACATCGGACTCCGGAGCAGGAGGTACATTCTCAGTTTTGCATTTACCTCAAGGGCATCCGTGTGCGCTACGGCGCCAGAGGCAACAGGAGGGTGTTTTAAAGCAAAATGAATAGCCCGGAGCAAACTATCCAGCATTGGCTATAAAGGATAGAGTTCAGCCTGTATTCTTCAGGCTTTTCATCATCATCACTACCCTCTCCTCTCTTTGCACTGAAGACAACTAGTGAATACCAAACTCTCTGAAACTGCTATCGCTCAAAGCTGAAAAATGAAAATTTCCCTTGTTATCCCTGCTTTCTTGGCCTGTGCTCAAGGTCTCGCTGTTTTGGACCATGCTGGGACCAAGGGTCCACAAGATGGATCCGAAAATGCAGCGATCCAAGCCCCAGGAAACTATCCTGACATTGACAGCCCAGGAAACTATCCTGA